>VXBT01000638.1:2137-29915 GCA_013400235.1 Oriolus oriolus
TTTTAGAATGTTTGGTCTCTAAACGAAATACTGGGTCTAAGGGGAGTTATCAAACTTAAAGAATTATAACCACATAAGCTAAAGGCACAAGGAATACATAAAGCTATATAAAAGAGTGTGTAAAAGGGGTATAAAAGAAAAGCAAAAAATCATGGCATCACCTGCACCCTGAGATGTGTTTGCTGTCCAAAGGAGGAGCAGGAAAACTCGCATCCCGCTGGCCATCATCTCTGGATGGCGGATGGGCACAGCCAGGCAGCAGCACACGTGTCTCGTCACCATTTTGCAGGAGCTAAAAATGAACACAACCCCAAGGGTGAAGCACGCACAGCATGGATCACGATCTGCCCCCGTGGTCGCAGGGAACTGCTGCCTGGCAGGGACAGACTCTTCTTTTCTTGCAGGAAAATGCTTCTTGTGGGAGCTAAATTTGATAGAGGTACCGCCGAGCACATTTCCCCTTGCTCCCTTTGGCAGCCCTCTCTGCAAAGCTGCTGGTTTCAAACCTTCATGGGCATGTTCAGAGCAGCCATGGGATCACGGCCTTTCTCCACGGAAGGTGAGTCAGGTTTGTGGATATCGGCTTTGGGGAGAGTCCCATTTCCTCCAAGAATGGAAATAACCATATTTTTAGCTCCCACTCTATATAAAATAGCTGCTTACTGGGATTTGCTTTCTAGTTACTGCTCCAATAAAGCTCTCTGAAGACACAGTCAGTGCTCACCTCAAGGCTAATTCTCCGCCCTTAATTACTGGGTGTAAGAGAAACTGCTTTGTTTGTTTCTAATTTAAACGAACAACAATTTTTAATGCTTAAACCCAGCATTTTCCTATGGATTGTTTCATGAATTACGGGGAGGAAAAAAAAAATCTCAGTGTAATCATTCATGTATAACCTAATATAAATATGGGCATCCAGAACAGCAGCTTTCCAAAATGTTCTTACTGAAGAGAAATGCACCCTCCCAGCCCAATCTCACCACCTCCCTGGGGCACTACAGCAATTGCTCAGATGGAAAACACAATATTTTCCAATGGTAATGAGCAGGAATAACCCAGGGACTGGAAGCACTCCCACTGATCACAGTTGGAATAATTCTGCTGTACAGTAACTATTTTTCAAGATGCAGTCGGAGTGCTGAGTTCATTAAAATGACACATCATCTACAGTAGTCTGTTTTTAATGTCCAAGTCCCCTCATTATCTCTATTCACATTTTGTGCCTCTCTGCTTTCCTGACAGCCCAAATGTGCACGAGGCCAGCTGAAACTCGGGAGTTTGCTGATGGATTACTCCTGGGGAGCCAGGGTTTGGTTTTATGTACACTGGGTTTTGGAAAGACACCTTGGCCAGGCATTTTTGGTTCTTCCAGAATGGAGCAAATCACAGACAATGGGACAAATATTCTTTACAGCACACATTTATGCCTGCACAAATTACTGGCATCAGGCTTTCTTTGCTGCTTCAAGAAACATCCTTTCATTTACCTGATGAGACTATTAAATACTCTAATAACTTTTTTCTCTATTTAGAAGTAAAAATTCATTATCCACGCGTCCTTGAAAATAAAAACCAACTTTGGGAAAGAAGCTGCATTAGTTTCACTGCTAAGAGCACTCACTCTTCCTTTTTTTTTTTAAAAAAAGCAATGATTTCAGTACATTATTAAAAAAAAAATCTTCAAAAAGCCTCATGTTTTGCAAGTGCTTAGGATTCACATCTACTTGAATAATGTCAGCGTGTTGGTTTCAGGCATTACCATAACTACAACAGCTGACGCTCCCTTGAGTTTATTTAATGTGGGTTTGGCTACCTGTGGATATTTTTTATTATTTTTCCATAAAAAGTTAAGGGTTCTGATTTTTCTTTTCCCTATACTTTCAGAAAGATCCTAAAGATCTTTTTCTTTTGCTGCCTAAAAGCTTGCATGTATTAGATCTCACATTTTCTGAGCAGCACTTTACTGAACTGAAACTGGATGTAAAATGCTACTGTAATGCAGATTAGTCTTAAATTATTATCCTGTTCTTTTCAGCTTATTTTCTCTTGCTTTGTTTTCCAAAATGCTGTTTTTTCTTTTTTCTTGCTGCCAAACTAAGATTGAAAGCACAGCTTTTGGAAGCTCTATTTCTGCAGCTGTGTAAGACCACAGCCCCTAAGAACAAACTGCAGTCTGTGATACCCTGTTTCATGGGAGAAATTGTTGAAAAGAGAGTGAAAATGAGTGTATGCAAATAAAGATGGTCACTAGAAGTCTACAAGAGGATTATCCTCCTCACAAAAATGGATACAGTAAGTTTCTGGGACAAACACAAGTTTTGATTATATTATGCTTTGGTTATATAGGTACAAAGCAATAAGCAGAGGGTAAAGGGGATATTCCCATTGTACAGGGAATATACTCCTTTTAGAAGGACAGCAGAAATCCAAAGCATAGGAAACAGGCTCCTAAAGGTAACAGTTTTCTCCCTTGCAGCTGGTGTGTCCCAATACCTCACAGCAGCCAAGAAGCAGCAGATTCCAGGTGCTGTTCCCAGTGTAAGCTGACTTTGACAAGCAGCACCTCTGCAGCCTTCAAAGCAAGCACAAGGCAGATCCAGAACACACCAGACACCCCGGGACGTTACCTGTGGGTCTCAAAGTCCTGTGAGGAGTCGGCTCCGTTTGTTCCCCATCCTCTGGGTGCTGTCCCTGTGGGTTTCTTTTATAACTGCTGCCTTCGAGCACCAGCGGGACTGGTACCTCAGAAGGGATGGCAGAGGATGGGCGAGATAAGCACGCCTTGAAAAAGGGAACTGCAGATTTAACCACAGGGTGGAAGGCTCCATCCAAGCACGGTTCAGCCCAGAAATGGGTTTATTTTATTTATTGAGGATTAATTACATACAACGGTCTGAGAGCTCTCTAATGACTTTTCAAGAGCAGGAGTGTGCTGACTGACTCCAAAGAACCCACAGTCACACTGCTGATATCCCAATTTGTTCTTCCCATAGAAAATCAAACCCGAACACTGCTGGGAAACTGTGCATGTTTTGTCCAGCCTTTTTATTCCATCTTGTCCAAAGCTCTGGCCATACAGCCGTGCAGACACCAGTAGCATTTTGAGAAGTTACCGGTACCAGAGCAAAACCAGCTTCCTAATATTGTGCTGAAAGCTTTGAGCTGTGATCCATAGAACCAGATAACTTCTCCATTCCCAGAGAAGCTGTGGATGCCCCATCCCTGGAAGTGTTCAAGGTTGGATGGGGCTCGTGGAAGGTGTCCCTGCCCATGGCATGGGGTTGGAACAAGATGATCTTTAAGGTTCCTTCCAGCCCAACCCATTCCATGACTCTGTGATGGTAACACAGGCTCACAGACAGGACAGGGAGCAGAATCCAACCCAAGGGCCCAGGGAATACCCTGCAGAAAGCGGGGCCGTATGTGATGGAGTTATAGGAAGGATGAGAAGAAGGCTAAGGACTCGCCCTCATTAACAACCTGGAATCCAAGTTATTAATGTGCAGGTGACACAAGCTTGGAGGGGCCAGTGCTTTGGGGCTCAGGCTAGAATTAAGAAAGCCCCTGCCAAACTGGTGAAAATGGGTTTAATTCAAAGTGGGCGAGATCTCAACTACATTTAGACACTACCAACTGTACATTAACAGCTGTAAATAATTAATTATCACTGATGAGGTATCTGCTTCTCAGACAGGATGGGGTTTTGGGTCCCAGGCTGAAGAGGGCAGTGCTGGAGTGCCCATCCCCGGGGCCATTTAAAGCCGTGTGCTTGTGGCACTTGGGGACAGGGTTTGGTGAGCAGCCGGCCTTGATGATCCTCGAGTGCTTTTCCAAACTGATGACTTTGACTCTACCATTCAAACATGTAAATGCTACCGAGTTTCTTCTCATCGGGGAGAAGAAACTCATCAATTCCATCCCAGTTATTTTGCCATTACCAAACTACGGGGGGTTTTTTGCCCCGTTGTAACTCGTTTTCCCGTTGTAACTCCTTTTCTCTAAACCGAGACGAACCCCCGATGAATCTCTTACGTTTTTTACTGAGGTTTTTTTGACAAATCACTCCCGGCGGGGCGCAGGCGGGGCGGTCCCGCTGAGGGCGCGGGGCGGAGCGGGGCCGGCCCGGCCCCTTGGCGGTGCCGCCTCCCGGAGCCCGGCGCGGCTCTGAGCTCATCGCCCCGCGCCGGGCTGGGGCGGGAGCTGGGCCCGCGGCCCCAGGGTGGGTGAGTGAGTGACCGAGCGAGCGAGGGGCGGCGGGGCCGGGGCGGCGGGAGCGGCCGTGCCCCCGCAGATGTGGGCTGAGCTCTTGGTTGTGCCCCGCAGGGCCGGGCTGCGGCTGCTGCGGCGGCGGCACGGCGGGAGCGGCGCCATGAGGCTGCAGGCGCCGCAGTTCCAGGCGCTCTTCACGCCGGGGCTGCGCAGCGTGGCCGGTGAGTGCGGGCTGGGGAGGCCCGAGCGGTGTCCCTGGGTTGGGAGGGACCTTAAAGCCCATCCAGTGCCACCCCTGCCAGCGGCAGGGACACCTTCCACTGTCCCAGGGTGTTCCCAGCCCCGTCCAGCCTGGCCTTGGGATGGAGCAGCCACAGCTTCTCTGGGAATTCCATCCCAGTCCCTCACCACCCTCGCAGGGAAGAATTTATTCCCGATGTTTAATCTTAACCTACCCTCCCTCACCGTAAGGCCGTTCCCCTTTGTCCTGTCGCTCCATGCCCTGGTGAAAAGTTCTTCCCGAGCATTTTTGTGTGTCTCCGGGCCGAGCACCCTCCATGTCTCCAGGGACGCGTCAGAGCTCGTTTTCCCCGCTGTAGGCCGATTCCATGATGCTCTGCTGTTCCTGGACAAATTTGGGTTCGTGGCTCGCTGTTCCCTGCCATAAATAATCTGAATGCATTCCCCTTGTCAGCCCAGTCGTTCGAAATGATCCCCAGGACCAGTTAGCGACCTGCCAATAGTTAGGTTATCAGAAAAGCTTCAGAAAAATAAATCAGAATGGCACGGAAAACACCTGTGGGTGCTCAGCTGTGCCACGAATTAGTGCATTTTGCACGAAGCTGAGAGGTATTTGATGCTCCCTGCATATTGGAGTGCATATTCCTACATCTGTGATCTGAATTTTGTGAGAAGGCAGGTTATGGCTGATTGTGCCATGGGTTTATGTGAGGCATTGTTTTGTGGTTCTCCTTCCCTTCCCAGAGCTGTTTGAGAAGAAGAACTATGAGCTGAGAATAGCAGGAGGGGCCGTGAGGGATTTGCTGAGTGGAGTGACACCGCAAGACATCGATTTTGCCACCACAGCTACACCAGCAGAGATGAAGGAAATGTTCACAGCGGCTGGAGTTCGTCTGATCAATAACAAAGGAGAAAAACACGGAACCATCACTGCCAGGGTTGGTTTGTGATTTGATTTGGATCTTTTCTGCCTGTCTGTGGATGTGCAGTGTGTCCAGTAGAAAATTGCTAGCATGCTCCTTTGTTAAAGTATCACAACAGGGGTTTAAATGAGACTTTGCTTTAAAGCATGGAGTGACTTTTGTTTGATTATTCATTGTAGAATTCAATTAATTATCGTATTTTAATTCACGTAACCCATTTATGCTCCTGTGTCATCACCAGAAAAGATAATGTAGGCTGCCCACACATGAACCTCATGTTTCCTGCTCCTCATTTCCTCTCAAATTCTGTTTCCTCTACCTTGCTCTTAGTCCATCTCCTGCAGAAAGATTTCTGCAGGCTCTGTAGAAAATAAATAATGTAAAGATTATTTTCACAAGTTGGTGTTTCTCAGTTGTCAGCTCTGCCTGAAAACACAGCACACGTTGTTGTGCGTGTGTCCACTCACTGTACACGAACACAGGGCTGAAGAAGTGAGCAGCTTTTGCATTTCATTTCGTGGTTGTGCTGAAGTAACACTGTCTGTGGGATTTGCAGCTCCATGAACAGAATTTTGAAATTACCACTCTCCGAATAGATGTCGTCACCGATGGACGGCACGCGGAGGTGGAGTTCACCACTGACTGGCACAAGGATGCTGAGAGGAGGGATCTCACTGTCAACTCCATGTTTTTAGGTAAATTTGGAAAACAGTGATGTAGATGAAGCAGTGAAGTTTGAGTTTTGCCAGTGAATTCTGTCTCTGTGTCAAAGGTCTTTATAAATTCGTGAGATGATCTGACAGACCAGGTCAAATCACACAGCTTCTCCTCTGCATTTCCAAATGAGAGTGTTCCATTGTGTCAGCCACGTCTGTAAATTCATATTCTTCTATTTTTTCATTTTTTCTAGGTTTGGATGGGACGCTGTATGATTTCTTTAATGGCTATGAAGACTTGAAAAGCAAGAAAATCAGATTTGTGGGGAAGGCAGCTGAGAGAATACAAGAAGATTATTTACGAATCCTGAGATATTTCAGGTAACAGGTTTTGCCTTTCTTTGATAAATAATGTGTAGAAGGCTTCAGAAACATTTAAAAAGATACCAGTGATGTAAAAAGAGTTGTAGTTGTCATATTTCCTTGCCAACCTAAATGATTTTATGATTGCAAGTGGAATAGTTGTTCTAATCTAACATCTAGGGATTTTGTTTGGCAGATTTTATGGAAGAATCGCAGAGAAACCTGGAGATCATGAACCTACTACACTGCAAGCAATTAAAGAAAATGCCAAAGGCTTGGCTGGAATATCAGGAGAAAGGATTTGGGTGGAACTGAAAAAAATTCTTCTTGGAAACCACGTCAACCATTTGGTTCAACTTATGTATGAGCTGGATATTGCCCAGTACATAGGTAAAGTGAAATGAAGTTTGGTTTCCTACTCCTGTATCTTAAACAAACAGAAATTTGGGGCAAAGTGAGATCAAACTTGGGATAAAACAAATTGGATTTTATTTTTTTGCTGTGTTTACATCCACTTTTCTTATTAATGCTTCATTGCACTTCTTGTATGTTTTTAGGGCTACCACTTGATGGGAATTTAGAGGAATTTGCCAGAGTCACTAAAAACATCCAAAATCTGTCTCCAAAACCCATGACTATCCTGACATCCTTGTTCAAGGGGAAGGATGATGTCACAAACCTGGACCTGAGGCTGAAAATCTCCAAGGAAGAAAAAAACCTTGGCCTTTTCTTGGTGAAGCACAGGCAAGAGTTAACCAAAGCCACGGGGCCAGAACCACTTAGACCATACCAGGACTTCCTGATGGATGTAAGTGTCAGATTGCTTCATCTAGGGCTTCACACTGAACTGAATGAATTTTTAAGAGATTTATAAAAAACAAACTCACTGTATTTTAGCAGTTCTGAGCACCCTGTGCTCTGTAGCAGTTTTTGGATTGATTTAAAAGTCAGTCAGGCTGAAAAATGTCACATTCAATCATCAGTTTCTTGTGACCTTACCTGGGACTGGCAGTTTGCTGTGCTGTCCTATTGAAATCTAAAACAGCAGCTGGACCTGGGGGGAATTTGGCTTTTTTTGTGTGAAATTCAGCTCTGAGTTGTGCATGGAAAATCAGTGCAGTTCCTGGTGTTCTTCCCAAAGCCCACTGTTCCTTGGGACAGCCTGGGGTGTTCTTCCCCAGCAAAGCGAATTCACATCTCCGGGTGAATTCTGCACTTTCAGAGCAGCACCTGAGACTTGAGGGCAAGAACCAGTCCCCAGGGCCAGGAAAGGTGATGGATAAGGGTTACAGCTATTACCTGGAATTCAGGGAGTCTCCACGGATCTCACAGAGCCTCCAAGACTCAGTTTTAACAGCTGTGAGGCAGGAGAGATCCAGTCCCAGCTTGTCCAAGGACTAACGGGAATAGCACAATGCTGAGCACATTGGAGCCATTTCTGCTGTTTCATAGTGAGCCCTGTATTTTTCCCTTTTTTCTCCTAGTCCAGGGAAGCTAATACCAATTCCAAGATCTTGGAGCTCCTGAAGTACCAAGGAGAAGAACAGCTTTTGAAAGAAATGCAGGAATGGACTGTGCCCTCTTTCCCTGTCAGCGGCCACGATCTCCGCAAGATGGGGGTGTCCTCGGGAAAGGAAATCGGGACAGCACTGCAGCAGCTGAGGGATGAGTGGAAGAAGAGTGGGTACCACATGGATAAAGAGGAGCTGCTGAGCTGCCTGAAGAAGCTGTAAAGTGAATAATGACAGGACAGTTCGTGCCCTGATCTGAGTGGAACTGAGCTCCCAGGAAACTGAGCCTCTCACAGCCAGCTGAGCGTTTGTCACGTTTAACGTTTTTGGTACTAATTCACAACTTCTGCAAGGAGAGGTTTCATTTTGTAATAATGTAAAACATTGTTTGCCAAATTCTACACTCTCAACCTCTCTTTGCTGTATTTAGTGACAAATATTTACTATTTTATCATGACTTTAGAGCACGAGAGGTAACATCAAGATTTTTCTCCTTCTGACTTGCTAAATCCCCTGAAAATGGTTGTTTGCATCCTCTAGATAAAATCATGGAGGGTTTTTTATGTGCCTAGGAGAATGTCTGGAAATAATGGGCTCTACCCTAAGTCTTTTTGTACTTAAAGCTGGATAGCAGATGGAAAAACTCACTCCAGCAGTTCCCAAAAAGCCTCTCCATGGAAAACCAGGCTGTTTTCTAGGAGGATTTTTATTTTCCAGAGTTCCAGAATCAGTTTTAGGTTAAAAGGATGACTTGGCTGAGTGAGTAGCATGAACTTTCAGTAGTTTTTCAGTAACTTATCAGTGAGTAACTAAATCCATAGCAAGCTGGTGAAGGTTCTACAGTGTATTTTCAATTTCAGGTGTGAGACAAACCATGAATGTTAATTAACATTAACAAGGGGAGATGCAGCTCCTTGTCTTGGGAATTTGGGGATTTTGAGCAGTGCTGTTCCTGGCTGGTCTTTATGAATGTGTCTTTGGTGTGCTGTTAAAAAATCTCTGAGAGCAGCTCTTGTGTGTGTAAATCTTCTTGCAGGTTGAAGTTTTCCTACAGAACCATGGTAACAAACAATCCTTTGGATTTCATTTTCCTTGGATATCATTTTGCAACACTAGATGGCAACACCGGAGCAATGCTGGAAAAAACCAGCATTTTGGGCTTTCACACAACTTGGCAGCTGCCTTTGATTTTCCTGGGATGTCTGGTCCCTTAAATAAATTATCCTGAAGGTGCTTGGGAATTTGTGGGAGACAGCAAGGAAAGAGAGGAAGCGCTGTTTGTCAGTGAGGCAGATCTCCCAAGAGCAGGATGGTGCTTAATTTAATGAGGTAATTAAATTGAAGCCTCCTTTGTGCAATTTATGGAGCTACTGAAATCTTGGGAGGGAGAGTGACAAAATTCAGGGCTGTGCTAGAGTCCTTCAGAGAACATTTCACCAAACTGCAGCTTTGGGGCAGTGGAGGTGGTAAAATATTAACACTTAACCTTACCCAAAATTGCTGTCAGGGTCCGAGTCCCCTTTTCCTCCATCTCTCACTGATAACACAGAGTGTCCTGGTACAAATCTCCAGGGCACAAGAAAAACAGCAAAACCAGGTAATTCCACAAGCCCCCTGATGAACAGTCCTGCTGGGAATGCAGTGCAGAATCCAACACCTCCTTTAAACATCAGTGCATCCTTGAGGTTTCACATTGGTCTGTTGAGCATCTCTGTTTGTCTTCCACTAAAATTAACCCCTAGGAAAATGAAAGGCATGAAATAAAAAATCTTCTCCTATTTTAAGCAAGTGGTGCCAGTTTGACATCTGGAAAAATGATGGGTTTAAATAAACACTTCTTTATAGAGAATGGACTATTTAAATAGCAAAGGGGGAGAGAAGAGATGAAGCAGTTTCATACACCCATGGTCAAGTAAAGTTCTCCAACAGGTTACTTGACTAATTAAATGATATTCACAAGGTGTTTTTAATTAAAGTTACACAGCAGCAAACCCACACGGCCTTGCAGGCTGGTGACTGTTCCCAGCTTCCCACTGCAACACCGAAAAATGAGTTGGACACCACCAATTCCCATTCACCCCCTTGTCCTCAGGGGGACGCAGCCCAAAGCTTGCAGAGGGCAGTGAAACAAACCCTCATTCCTGGGGGTGAAGCAAATTCCCATTCCCGGAGCAGCAGGAGCAGAGCCCCAGGGTGGCTGTGGGGTGCCCCCCAGCCCAAAGGGAGCGGCCCCCGAAGGACAGAGCGGTGACCGACACAAAGCCCTTCCCTGCGGCTGGGCCCGAGCATTGCCCAGGGCTTTCCCCTTCCCTCGGCATGGAGGAAGCTGTAAAAAGGGATCAACGGGGCTTGGGAGCCTCCTGAGGGGAGAGGGCAGGGCCGGGGCTGCCCACAGAGCCCAAGGGAAGGGAGGAAAGGGGAGCCACGCGTGCCCTGGGGTGTGCAGGGAGGGCAGGAGCTGCCCTGGCCGAGCAGCCCTCCTGTGGCACTGCCTGACCACCCGTGCCTGGCAGCTGGAATTATTTTCTCTATACACACAATATCTTATGTAAAAAATGATAGAAATATTATATAAAATTTTTATATACTTTATAAATAGATGTATAATGTGTATAGCTATAATATAATAAATACAAATATCTATAATAATGTATAAAATAATAAATATAGAAATAAATAGAAACAGAAATAATAAATTAATAAAAATATTTTATAGGCGAATAAATTATATTTTAATATATTAGCAAATTACAATATATTTTATATATTATAAATGTATATATTATTACTAGATAACATAATATATAAAAATCAGTATATCATACATATAGTATATATAAAATATATATTATACAGTAAATATGATATATAATATATACTATATAAGCTCTCAGAAGAAACAAAAAATCCAGGGAAAGCTCGTGGTGTACTGCAGAACTTCACCAAGAGCAAGAAATGCTGCACTAGGAAAAAATCCTGCATCAGCAGCACAGTCTGTATGGAAAACAAGTCCCTGGGAATTCCCATGTGGATTCTGCACAGGCTTGAGGGAAACCTGGAATTCTGCAGATGTTCAGGAGCTTGAAATTCTTCCCTCCTGACACCCCACCCTCTCTCCCACGTTGTTCCTTACCTTCTCTGCCCTGGGCCAGTCGAGCCAGCACAGACTTGGAAGTGAAACTCTTTTACTTTTTGCAGCCAACCTGTTTAAAACACATCATAAACCCAAACGTTTCCTTTTCCCAGCCCAACAATCAGCAAAACCAGGTGAGTTTTGAAACAAATTGAATTTTATTCTTTGCAAATGTTTGCAAGCCACAAGATTTGTCAGAAAAGTTGTCCCAAAAGGCAGAGAGAGGAAGAGTTAAAGCAGAGACGGGGCTACCCCTGGAGCGGTTTACAGAGCAATTAAAGGTGACAAAGAGAGGAACAAATGAACTGCAGCACGTCCAAAAAGAGCATTAATAAAAAACAAATGAGCATCTGAAATGTTTCAGACCCCGTGTGCAAGTGGCTTGTGTGGTTCTACCTATTTGTCAAAACGAAACTAAAATAAAAGAGAAGTTGCAATGTTACAGGCTCTGACTGGGGGTGTCGGTGATGCTGCGACGATGGCTTGAAAATGAGCGAGTCTGTGCCAGAAATGCCGGGATCCCTCAGCCCTGCCCCTGCAGGACACTCCTGTTCCCACAGGATGCCTGTTTGTCCCTCAGCCCTCACCCCAGCCCCATTCCCACATCTCAGGGATGGTGGTGGGAGAGAGGAGAAAAAAAACCCCTGGGGCAGCAGCCAGCAAGGCCAGCGGATTAATTAATTCCTGCATGGAGCTACACTCAGCCAATGAACAGGCTAAATGCAGTAAATACTCATAAAATCTGATTTCCTTTGATTACCTCTCATGAGCAGCTCCTGTCCCTATTTTTCCATACTGCTGTTCCAAATTTTCCATAATTCCCACCAATAATGGGAATCGGTTCTCTTCAAAACAGAGAAAAGCATGGAAAATATGAACCAATGTACGGAACCATCCCCAGCTCCACACCCACCCTGGAGTGCTGTACCCTCTGATCCCTGTAAGGACTGGATTCACCTCCACAGGATTCATCAGCAACCCTTGCTGTCAACCTGGAAAGCGTCAAGGACTTGGACATGGCAAACACAGGGTAAGCACATGGAACAGCAGCATCAACAATAAAATTTAATCAGCGTTAATTTACTCCTGACTTACCTCGATTGTATGAGTTCACATTTGACTATATACACGAAACACCAAAAATGTGCCTGTTCTGGATTCAAACACTGCCATTTTTAGTTGAGAATCCAAAAGACTCAGCCAAAACCCCAAGGAACTGAACCCTTAAGAAGTTCAGTGACAGCTGAGAAAATCCTTTTGAAACTGCCCTTCCCCAGCCCTCAGGGAATGCTCACACCGAGGCAGGAGAAGGCGTGGGAGCACCCTCCAACTTCTTGCCACCACCGAGCCCCACTGAGGCTCACAGGAACAGATAGGAGGGACTTTGAGGGGAAAAGTAACAAAACAACCCAAACGTGCAGCCCGGACGTGTTGTGTGTGCAGGGGTGAGGGAAAGCCAGGCCTGGTTCCAGCGGATTCCCAAACACAGAGGATTCAGAGCTTCCCTCCCACACCAGTGCTCGGCTTTCAAAGCTTGTAACGAACCATCATCTACATCCAGAATGTTTTCTGGAAGAAAATGAGCCACCATCCACCCTCTATTTGCTCAGAGCCACATCCCAAGCATTGCTTTTCCCAGTTCACTGCCAAGTCAGGGCACTGCAGACGGGACTGAGCACGGAATTGAAGATGTCTGAGGAGAACAGAAGCAGCACAGAGGTAGAAAGCTTCGAAGAACTACACCTGAGTTACACAATCATTCATCTCTACATACCTGGCACGACAAATACCCAGCAGCATGTCCATGGTTTTGGGTGTTTTTCCAGCTGCAGGTACCACACTACCACGGGAATCAGCTCCTGGCGTGCTACACCTGCCTGGAGCCTGACACAGAACAAGCAGCCCATGGCTCGTGTCTTAAACTTAACTAGTTTTGCATCACTGTGAAGAAATAGAGAGCGAATGATAAAAGCTTCACAAGAAAAACAAGTGTTTACGTGCACAAACAGTGAAAAAGATCTCCGTTTCCATCACCAAAGTGCATTCTGAGAGGGAAAAAAACCCAATAAATCAGTGGCAAAAGCTGCCCCAGTTTGGCACCCAATTTGTGGAGCACAGACAGCCCTTCAGACAAAATAAAAACCAAACCAAAAATCTACCAAGAAACAACCTCCCCACAAAAAGCATTGCCTTTATTTCTGTTATATTTAGAAACTTTTGCTCTTTGTGAGGTGATAATGTGAATTTTTACTTTATGATCTGAAAGTTAAAACAAAAAATAATTAAAGAGATTTTTCCTTCCCCTCGTCACAACAAGTACTACTTAAAAATCACCTCAGTGGGGTGTTTTAGAGTCCTCCCCAAAGCCCTGGACACCTACACTGGTAAATTAACCAGGAATAATTTGGGGAAGTAATTGAAGCACACGGAACAGAACATGACAACGCCGTTCACCCTCCGGGACTGACCTGTGCACTTCTTATAAACAGTTTAAAATTTAAGACTTCTAAAGTCAAATGGACTAAACAGATGAGACAACTTGTAAGGAACAGACACTTCCCATGGGTTCCCTCCTGGGAGGCAGCAGCAATTCCAGCTGTTGCCCATTCCAGCACTGCCTCCAGCAGTCACAAACTCTCACGCTGCTTCTCTCTTCCACGGTTACCCACCAGAGAGCTGAGAAACAGCACAACCAGCAAACCTGAAGGATTTCACGGAGTTAAGAGACAGGGATTCTCAGCAAACCACTTGTAAGTGTATTATGGCAAACACTCCACAGCAGGTAACTGCTATCTACCAGCCCGGGAATATTGCATAAATCAGACTCTGCTTATTGTGATTTTAGTTTGATTTTAGTTTCCATCCCCCTTCCTTCACTCCAAGTGGGAATTACACAAGGGTGGAGAAAGTCCAGTCTCGAGCGTGTCCATGTGGATCAGAGCTTCCCCGGTGTCCCGTGCGGACCTTCACTCCCGCTGGCTCCCGGAGCAGCCCGGAGTTCCCGAGGGAACAGCGCAGGACGCGCGGCACTCCCAGCGGGGCGAGCCTGGCGCTCCCCGGGGATGGGAACGCGGTTCCTGGGCCGAGGAAGCGCGGAAGCAGGGCCGAGCAGGGCAGGGGGCGGCTCACAGGCACAGCAGCGGCGAGCGGCCGCGCTCCGAGTCCTCCTCCCCGTCGCCCTCGGGAATGCGCGGCAGCAGCGCCGAGCGCGTCAGCCCCCAGAACTTGGGCGGGGACAGCTCCTTCCTCGTGGCCGTGAACTTCCAGCCCATGTGGCTCCCGCAGATCCTGCACTGGGCGATGGTCCAGGCGTACCTGCCACGGGCACAGCAAAGCCGTGTGACAACAGGGAAGGAAAAGGCCTTTGGGAAGTGCTTCAGTGGGTGACAATCCCCAAACGGGGTTTGGGTGACAATCCCCAGCTGGGTTTGGGGTAACAATCCTCAAAAGGGGTTTGGGTGACAATCCCCAGCTGGGTTTGGGGTAACAATCCCCAAATGCGGTTTGGGTGACAATCCCCAGCTGGGTTTGGGGTAACAATCCCCAACCTGGGCTTGGGTAACAATCCTCAAATGGGGTTTGGGTAACAATCCCCAAATGGGGTTTGCAAAGACTCCTCAGGAATCCAGGTCCCACCAAAAACCCTTCAGAGCTTAAAAAGAATAAAGAAAAATCCCCACAAATGTCCCACCCCCAAAGCCCTCTCTTCCCTCTTCGAAGAGAGGAAGCAACCAAAGCTTTTTACTGCCCCGGGTTCCAGCAGTGATGAAATGCTGAGAGCCCTAAAGAGGGGTCAGAAAACTTCTCAGAGTGAGTAACTAAATGGGAATAAAAGTGATTTTTGCCCTGCTCCCCAAATAACAGGGACTGCTGCACTTCCCACAGCAGCAGAGCTTTTCTCTAACAAAAAGTCAAATGGACTTGTTTTCTTAGGGTTTTTCTAAGGTAGAACATGAATATTTCAAAGCATTCATAAAAGAAAAGAGCTGAGAAAACACAAAAGGATGAGAAATATTAACTCAAGATATTAAAAGTCCCAAATTTTCTTCAGGGAATGTTGAAATGTGTGACAGAAATGCCAGACATCCTCCAAGTCATTGCTCAGTTCTATGTGATATTCCAGGAAAAAAATTATTAGGCCAACTTTCACATCTTAACACTTAATTCTGTTACTGCCTCAGAGAGACAGACTCATTAAAAATAAAAAGGATAATCAGATCATTACAAATGCCAGTAATTTTTAATTTCCTGTAACATTTATTCAGTTTTTAGATATAAAAAATATATTTCAGTAGACTGAATGCATTTATATATTCTGGTTTGCATTTGCACTGAAGCCGTGTGAAAACAATTATTTCAGCTGTACCTTAAACAAAACCACACACAAAGAAACTCCCAGACAACTTTGTTTCAACAGTTTAGATTCTAGGCTGTTTTAAAATCTTAATATTCCCCCATTTAAAAAATATTAACGATAAATTCTGCAATTGTCCATTTTATTCTGTATTTTGAATAAGCCTAAATTTACTTCCTTATTTTTTACACGAGCAAAACGATGACACGTGCCTGAAAATTTCAATATTTACTATTCCACCCTCCCAGAAATACCCAGTTTGGGTAATTTTCTATTAAAATGATGCTGCTCTTACCCAGGGAACCAGCTGTGCTCTGTTGAGGGCCGTCCACTGAGGCTCAGGTTGCAGGCTTTATACACAGTGAGGGTTTCGTGGATGTACCCATGGGGATTCACGTAGGCTGCCATGGGCCCGCACAAGGATAAGCTACAACACACAAGGAATTTTGTCAGAGAGCAAGGAGAAAAAAAAAAAAAAAAAAATCAATAAAAACCCCCAAAGGGTGGCAAATGTAAAGAGGAAAAACTGCCAGTCAGGCTTAAAAGATTTCTCCAGAGCAAAAAAAACCTGACTTTTTGTAGCGGAAAGAAAAGTACCTTGAATTGTATTATTAAAAATTGAAAGCAAATAGATGCTAATTGAAAATATCATTGGTCAAATTTTCTTAGAATTGCAGGGAAGTACACAATAGACTCATCCTGTGTATTATTTTAAATAGCAACTTCCAAGAAAAGCAAGGAAAATGTAATTTTAAAAGTAAGGAAAAAGGTTCATTTATTGCAGCAACTTCTCAGCACCTTCTGTTAAAAGTTCATCATATTGACACAGCAGGAATTGTGGTGTCTGCAATCCATTATCTGATTGGAAGATAAGAAATGGCTTTTAATTACCCCATCAGCTCCTTATCACACTGATAAAGAAAAACAGAGGGGAGACTTTGTTAACCCAAACCATCTTGTAACCTTCCCATTATCAGAGGGGATGGGCTGATGGGAGTTAATCAAGATTAGAAACAGTGACAAGGCTGCCAGAAGCAGCAATTATTTGGGAAATGTAATCATTGTTAAACACGGGAGATGTTGTATAGGGCAAACAGAGAATGGGGGCAGCCTGCAGTTATCAGGAATAACCTTAAATTCCTGAAAGAAAAAAGGGACCACAACATTTAATGACATAAATAGGAACCTTCTCTGCATGCCAACATCCTGGGAGCCTGTTTACATCCCCTAATTAGTGCATTTTAATCTGCTCTTGAGGCCTGTTCACACATAAATGCAGTGCTGGGAAATAAAATCTGGGATCTCACAAACTTTATTCAGAAATACCAGGATGATAAAGTTTTTCTGTGACACATTTATAATTCAAACTGTTCAGTGCAAGGTGCTGGGGGTGTGGCACAACACCAATTTCTGTTACAATATACCTGCAAATGCTGAGATTTCCTAACTTTTTATTAAAAAAGCTCAAATATAAACTCCCTATAAATATTTACCTTAATTCTATTAGAGCTGTGGCAAACACAGCAGTTTCAAGACACAACCCAGCTTAATCTGCTTTGCTGTGCCCGTGTTTCTGACCAAGGACCTGCCCAAGATGAAGAGTAATAAACTCACCTGAATATTTCATTCTTGGTAGTTATTTCTGTGTCTTGGCACTGCTTACAACAGAGAGATGTACACTGGGAACGAGAAACACAGAGCGTAATTTCATTAATTTCCAGATGCTTGTCAGCAGTGGGAAATAATAAAAACATCTCTCCCTTTTCCTCAGAACAGATTTTGGACCAACTGCTTTGTTTCTCTGAGCAGCAGTCACTGATCTGGGATATTTTTTCTATGCATTTTACTTATTCAAACGGTAATTATTATCTAAAAGACATAACAATTTTCATCTACTCCTCTCCCAAAAAGATCCACACACAGAGAACTGGACCTGACTCCACAAAGATAATAAATGAGCCAACCTTTTAAGGTCTCCAAAGGCTAATTTAGAAAAAAACAACCTTTGCTCTTCTGCAGTACAGCACAGAAAAGGCAGATGAGACAAATGCAATCATTAAGTCTTTCTTAAATTTGAGGGTACTGTAGATCAATGGGCTTAATTTCCTCACAAAAATAGGTAAAACATATTGATCTCTCTCCTGGAGATTATAACACATTAATCCATCTTCCACAATTTCTACAAAGTAGAACTGAGCAATTCATCACTGACACTGCCCAGAAAAGCAGCATTTAAATCAGCTCAGCACAGCACTCCCATTAATTTCCAGGACGTGCATTACTTGTACTTCTTTTTAAGGGCAATGCCTGTGAAATTCCCCCAGAATGATCCACTGTGTTTTGGGATAAAATGCTGCACCCAGGGACAGGATCCTTCCCCGTGCTGTCACACCCTGCAGTTTGTGCTCCTGAACCCCCCTGAGCTGTGACTCCTGCACTCTGTGACACCACACACCCAAATCACTCTTTCCTCTCTCCCCTGCTCCCTTCAGAGCTCGCTGCTGCATTTCAGCTCCTCCAGCTCCTTTCCTGGAGGTTTCCTGTCTCTTTGGATTTTATAGAAAATATATAATTACGGAACTTGGGCAGCTCTCAGCGGCACTTGTGTATCAGGGTATTTTCAGAGTTTCAGCTCAGGAAAGACAAGTGAAATTTAGTCTGATTACAGCCTCAGGCAAAAACCTGCCCATTCTGTCTCAGAATTTGGAAGAGATGTTTTCTGTCTCCTTTCTTTAAATTTCTGGTGCATGAACTTTGGGAAGAGGATCACTATTAAAATGACATTCTGGTTCTCTTTTCCCCAGAAACAGGCAAGAATTTAATGACAGTACTTCTTAGGCAAACAGACAAAATTCCCACTGCCCTGTATCCATTAGACAAACACAGTATTGTTATTTAGTGAAGATAAATTATTATAAAAGAACTGTGCTACACAAAAATAGAACCTTTAGAGCATTACAAGGCCATGGCAATGAAAAGAAGAGAAGGCAAACAAGGTTTTGAACATCTAACAAGGAATTGCCTAACAAGTCTTATGAAAAAAACCCCTTTTTAGTCCAATCTTTAGATTTATGCTCAGTACTACAAAGATTTTGCTACGAAACCCTCAAGTTTCCATGGCAAAAAGATACTTGGTTGTGGTGTCAGTTTGGGGCTGGGATGGTTGTTAGCAACACTGGACTTGTAGCACCATCTCTTGGCTAAAGAAGGGCTGTGCCACACTGAAATATTTCTGATAAAGGCAAATATTATTACCTATTTTATTATTATATATATTATATGTTTCTGCTTGTTGACAAACATAATCCAGCGCTGAGACAACATTTCCCTTTCGATCAAACTTTTGAAGAAATAACAGAACACCCCTCTAGGAGGATTAGCTGGAAATTCCACACATTTCTGGACAAAATTGTAACAGTCACTCCTGTATTTTTTTGGCACAAATAATTGGATGGCAAATAAAGAACTACTCACTTTGTTCATGATATCTAACTCACAGCGGAGCCTCTGCACAGCGCTGCCTATTTTGAGCAACTGGATACGTAAAGCATCATCAATGGGCAGGCAGGCAGCAACTCTGTAAGAAAAATCTAGAAATGAGAAAGCAGCAGGTCTGTTAGAATTAACAGAGAAAGAAAATAAAACCAACTACTTCTACTTACTGTACAACAGGTAATTATCTAAGCTGGGTTTTCTTAGGAAATTTGAAAAACAATTTTAAAATGTGAGCTCATAAAACCTTCGTACCTATTGGGTTCGATGGAAGAGATTCATCTTTAAGGTTTTCATCCCACTCATGGAGCTGCCTCTTCACTCTTTCCATCAAGGTTTCCTTTTGTTAGAAGAAAAGCCTAATTTAAATACATAGGTATTGCTGTTTTCTTAGGAAAAAAACAGAAGGGAAGCAAAATGTAGCGTAAGCTCTTTTCCCTAAGTGGGCATTAGCTTTTACTTAAATAATAATCAAAGAATCATTTTGTACCTACGTATTTTAACAGTTTTTGCTCTGAGACAACACAGAAGGAACCAGAATCTCTGCTATCCCTCCCAGATATTTGCTCAAGGAAGGAGGGAACAGCCACACAGAGGGGGAAGCCTTTCCTGGTCTTTTCTCACTTTTAAAGCGTGAAATGCTTTAAAATGGAAATTTTATATTATCCCATACTTCGATATTACAACTACAAAACTCACTGCAGGTTATTTGATTTAAGGGTGAACTTACAGCATCATAGAGAGAGTAGAGCCAGGGGGGCCAAGATGTCAAACTGGCACAGTGGAACTTCCTCTGAAACCAAACCCACAAATATTTATTCTTTAACATTACCAGGTTTTAGGGAGTTTGTTGTTTTGGTTTTTTTTTAAACAAATAAAACAGGGGAGACAGACCTGAATATTTAAAGATACAAGAAATTATCCCCATCAGGACCAGCACTTCACTGTGAAGCTTCCAAACCCATTTTCAGATGCAGTGAGAGCCAAACCTTCTGAACAGGACAATACATGGATTTTGTCACAAAACCTGTCTCTGCACTAGAGGTATTTCTGATGTTTGGTAATAAAAAATCATGTCTTTCAAAAGGGTATCTACCTGAAATGGAGACAGTTCAGCATTTAAGTGCTATTAACTGTGCATCTGTTCCTAAGTCTCCACCAGCTGTCCTTGGAACCACCAAAGTTCCACCAGTGTAATGTCACTTGCTTAATTAACCAATTCTCTCCAGTGATTTCTGAACACAGAAATTCAGAGCTTTAGTTAATAAAAAGTCTAAAAAGCAGCACACAACACAACTGCATTGCTTTTCAAAGGAGGATCTCACATTGCACTGTAAATATGCACAAATTCAGTTTCAATCTCCCCCTTGAGGGCAACTCTCCTCATTCACAAATTACACCAGGAGAGAGTTGGAGGTCAACAGGACAAGGACCCTGCTCTGGATCTGCATCCCAGGTTTTTCCCAAAGCGGCTTCACTTCATTCCAGCTTCACCGGACAGAATCACCCTTGGAAAGGGATTCCCACCCCCAAAGCCCAGCGTTTCTGGGCTCATTAACTCACCTGAACTTGGTCAGGAGCTCTGAGAACCAAGAGCTCTTTGTTTTCAATAGATTTTATTTCTGTGGGGGTTTTTTTTTGTTTCGTTTTTGATTGTTTGTTTGGGGGAGGGGGAGTTGTTTGTTTTTGAGGGTACAAGAGTTCAGAAACCACTGAAGAAAAAAGCAAGTCCAAACATGAGGAGAGTTACCAGGACTCTGCATTAATTTCTGGAGGTAGTTCCAAAGACTTCCACAGAGACAGAATATTTCAAGGTATCTTCTCTGTGTCAATGACCAAAAAACAGTGGAATAAATAATAAATATAGATATAAACTGGCACAGGTTTCCCAGAGAGGTTGTGGACTCCCCATCCCTGGAAGTGCCTCAGGCCAGGCTGGACAGGGCTTGGAGCAACCAGGGATAGTGGGAAGTGTCCCTGCCCATGGAATGGATGGGCTTTGAGGACCTTCCCAACCCAAACCACTGTGTGATTCCACGAAAAGCAGGAGGTTGCAATCTGCATTCCCACTTGTGCCTCCTCCTCTACAGGTGGAATCTGACACTGATTTTCTCAAGATGCCACCAAAAATTCAAACAAAACCCACAAGAACCGAACAACCAAACCCCCAGAGCAACTTCTCACCTTCTGGTACTTCTGCCACCACTGCCGAAGGGCTCTGTCCTGCCAGGACGTGGGCTTGGAAGAGGGAACCACGTGGCACCTGCTGAGAGACTGCAGCTGCACCGCTGCCATGGTGGGAGGCAGCACTCGCTCCGGCAGGATCTGCACTTTCGCCTGCTGGATCCTGAGAGAGGGAACAAAAAGGATGAGGCGTACACACATAGCTAAAATGGTTTTTTAAATGCCTATGTTTAAAAGAATGGGTTTTACAGCTTATGGGAACACAGGCTGGTGCAAGGGATTAATCACTGCACAGTACTAGGGAATTTAAACAACAACCCATTCCATCAGGACTTCTTTTCATTTTGGAGCGCCACAGATCTGCTGGGGTTGTGGTGGACAGAAATACAGACAGCTTGGCAGTGGCAACACAGCAGGGTGTTCCACAATCTCAGCACTATAGACTTAGATTTTTGTCTCCTCAAGTTACTTTGGGTATAAATAGTCAGCTCTTCCATCAGTTTAGCTGAAATGCAGTTTGCTATCTTCAAACCACAAAAGCTCCTGTGCTCAGCCAGAGGTCAGGATCAGCAGAAATGGGATACGGACTCTGATCAGATTTTAATATCCCAGCAAGAAAGGTCACCTCTTCCACAAAGACCTCAGCATATGTTATGTGGCTACTAAGAATGCTGTCCAGCAGGAAAAACTTCATATTTTATCAGGATTATGCAGCAGAAATCTTGAAATATACAGGTGTCTTTCATTACAAATTTCCAGTTTTCTTACAGGGACAGCACTGAACTGGTCACTTTAATAATTATAAAATGATGTTGTGCCACAAGCACTCAGGAATCAGAAACACCAAGAGTTATGGGAACGTTCTTCTTGCTATGGAGCTCTGGACACTGAATTCTCAGTAACAAAGCTGCTGTTCCTGCAGTTGTCCAAGTACTGCCACCGTGAGTCCAAGCAGGGGTTTTCCTAAGCTGGAACATTTGGAGTCTGTTATTTGTAACCAAAGGTTAGAGGGCAAACAGCACAGGGATTCTTAATTTCTTCAGCTGCACACCATGAAACCACAGAAATGCTGCTCCAAGGGCTCTGTCTAAAGCAAAGCCACCGTGCTGAAGTGCAGGACACAGTGAGTAGCTCCAGATTTACAGATTTGGAGTAACACTTTACAGGGCTTGCAGAAAAGATTACAGAACCTCTAGAACTGTGCTAAGAACTGTCACGTGCTCCCAGATCAGGGCTGGAGCCTGGACCTCTGGCCAGTGACACTGCCATGGTGCAGGGCACGAGGCCAAGAACTTGAAAATGAGGGAAGACTCAGCATATTCTTACTGGATGTTCAGGATCTTGATCACTTTTAGGAATGGAAAAAGGCATTAATTACGTAATATGGTAAAACCAGTCAGAAGAGCCTCTAAATATAACAGCTATCACACTGGAATATGGGAAAAAACTGGAAAATAAGAGACTACTCCTAATCGAAGTTGACTTGAGTATAGAATTAAGTGCATAATTTTCTTACCCATCTGACTGTGTTCGTATTTCAAGCACCTTGAACCTCTGTCTTCCTATTGCTTTCACCTTGACTGTTTCAACTCCATATTCCTGCTCTTCTCTGTAGGCATAGATTTCTGCTGTCGTTCCAAACTGTGCTTCCCTCTCATGTGCATTACTAAAAGCAACAGAATTAAAGATGAATTAAATGAATTACCCCTCATCCAAACAGCACTGCTCAATTTACACTCCAGTCTGCCTGCAATGAGTGTACACAACTGGCCTGATCAAGAAAGTAATTTTGGTAAAATACCTGCAACAAATCACAATCGTTATTTTTCCACTACAAAGCAACTTCTGTTGTTTTGGTTGGTAGGGTTTCTTGCCAGGTGACTGCTTTATTTTAGAGTCTAGAGGTGACATTCTGGGAGCACAGGGATCACCAGTGTGTCAGCACTTCAAATGCAGACACTGCAAGCACCAACATTCTTTGTATTGACTTTAGAACAGGAGCTGTTCCCACCTCCCACACAATTAATCCATAGTAAATTGCGGGGGGAAGAGGGAGGAACATTCCCAACTTCTTCTGGCACTCATCAGCCTTTCTCTTCTCCACTTTTCTATCACCTCCTGTCTCTCAGCTCCACTGTGAAACATTTGCCTGTGCTTGTTAATTCACACACAAAACAAGCAACAATACAGTTCTCAAAACAAGAATGTGACTTCTACATTTCAGGTCAAGGCTTATTCTTTAACAAGATGGAACGAACAGTTACTGAAATGAAGAGGATGCTGAAACAAGGAAGCAGATCAGCACCTGCTGTTTCTGCACACAAACACGTGATGCTGTCAAGCACCTACACTGCCATTACATATCGGAAGACAATTTTTGTTAAACAATTTCAACTTGTTACTGAGCACAGAACTGATGCAACCATCTGCTTGTGCTTTAATATCCACAGAAACTGCGCTAAAAACATGCTGCATAAAAAACATCCCCCCGTGGATTTTACCTGTATGCAAGGACAGCAAAGGTTCTGTCTTTCTGAATTAAATTCCGCACCATGCTAACCTCTTGGGGGCGGAAGAGCTGCAGCGGCAGCGTCTGGCCGGGGATCAGCATCACCATCACCCGGGGCAGCACGGGGATCACCTGGCAGCTGTCGTCATCGTGCACCGTCCTGCCGTGGAACTCCTCCATGTCCGAGCCCAGGTACTGCCAGTGACACGGGACAGAAATCAGGGAAGGGGCCGGGGGGGCAGCGGGGACAGGGACACCACGGTGAGCACAGGGATGGAGCTGCTCTGCTGCGAGGAGAGGCTGGGAGAGCTGGGGCTGCTCAGCCGGCAGAAGGAAGGCTCCAGGGTGAGCTCACTGTGGCCTTGCAGCGCCTGAAGGGGCTACAGGAAAGATGGAGAGAGACTATTCCCAAGGGATGGAGGGACAGGACACAGGGAATGGCTTCCCACTGCCAGGGGGCAGGGTAGGATGGGGTATTGGGAAAGAATTCTTCCCAATGAGGAGTGAGGGAGGTGAGGCCCTGGCACAGGGTGCCCAGAGCAGCTGTGGCTGCCCCTGGATCCCTGGCAGTGCCCAAGGCACCTTGGGACAGTGGAAGGTGTCCCTGCCCAGGGGGTGCAGCCGGATGCCCTTTAAGGTTTTTCCAACCCAAACCACTCTATGATCCTCTAACTCTGCAAAAACAACATTAAGTTTGTGACTTATAAGAACATTACAATGAAACTATACAAGCCTCATTAAAATCCCTTCAAGATATACTTAATGGACAATATGTAAAAAACATACCATATGTGATGTGGGCAAACTGGTATCAAAATTAATGATGTTCGGCTTCTCAGCTTCTTTACTATCCTGGTCTTCCACTTCCATTTCATTGTCATCCTCTTCCTCGCTCTCTACTGATAAGCACATACAGAATATTGTGTAGAAATCAATCAGCAAAGATTGAGATACTGAGAAAAACCTGAGAATCAGGGAAATGCACTCAGTATTCCCAGGCTACAGCCCTGCACAGGGAAATAAACCTAAGGAAAAGAATTTTCTTGCTGTTACAGCAAAGTCATCATTCTATAGAAAGGGTCAAAAGCTGTTCATTTATTTCTGGAAGGCTAAAGAATAACTTTCCCTGGAAGAAATAATAAACAAAGGCTGTGGGTTCAGGTTTTCACTGCAGTGGTGCTTCCTTATCTCAGCTCTAAGGGTTTTCTGTCTGCACACCGGGATGCCGGGTAACTGCAGCCCTGGCAGGATGCTGAGCAAAGTGTCTGAAGCAGCACAAACCTCAACAATCGAACTGCAAGTGAGTAAGAAGCAATGGGGAGCTCTGTATTCACGCAGAGACTCTTGCTGGTATTTCAGACAATTTAATTGCTGTCAGCCTCTGCTGTGTGTACACCGAACACAAACCCAGCAAAGGCAGCTCCTCAGGAACAAATTACAAGGCTCCAAGGGATTTCAGATATAAAACAGTATTTAAAAACTACTACTTCCTTCCCATTTCTCAGTCAATCCTAAAGTAATTTGCAGGCAAGAGGACAATTAAATTATCAGTCACTGCATTACTTGACCCTGTTTCTTTGAACACAAACATTATTTATACACCATGTTCTGCCTAAACTAGATGTTATCATAAACCAATCTGCAGGATTCTTACACCAAGAGCTGCTGGGTAATGGGTAATCCCAGTGGTGCTGAAAAACATCATTTAGACCTTCAAAGCTATTACAAGATGGAAAAAATTTTTTTTTACAATAGTCTCTCTACTTGCCTGCCTTTGCAATTAATATCTTCTTAAAAAATAATCCAGAGCTGAAAATTTAAAAGGTGGAGGAATTCTCTCATCCTGAAGGGTCCTGTAGGGAAATCTCAAAAAAGAAAGATGCTGCAGAAGCCAAGAATTTTCCTTCAGAAATGGGAGCACCGCTAATTTTACTATTTCTGAGAGTGGGAGGACAAGAGAACAGTGAATAAGACATTAAAAGCTGATCTTGGAGAAGCTTTTTTCCCCTCTTTGGCCTCCAGACACATTTGTTAAATGCTCTCACAAAGTGTTTAGTCACTGGTCTTATTTCTGCTTCACCTCCCTTATGTTTTTTTAAATAGTGCATAGTTTACAGAGCCTGCTCTTACAGAGCCATCCTATACTGTATTTATCTCAGCAAGAAATGATCCAGCACGACAGGAAAGGAGGTTACAGACTCTCTTTGGTATTGTACCTAATTACAGTCCTTTCAGCAATGAGACACCATCTGCCTAATGCCTGTTAAAAATACTCCACATCTATATGAAATTCCGTATATTCAATCAGCAACCCTAACCATGAACGACTACCAAACGTTTAACATGTCCAAAACGCCCATGATTTTGCTCAGTTTGGTGGAGGGGAAGAGCAGGAAGTTTTTGTTCGGTTCTGGGGCATCACTGCAGGATGGGGCAGGGAAAAATAAAAATATTCCGGTTTTTCCATGTGCTCCCCTCGGGCTGCGTCCATCATCAGCAGTGTTAACAGGGAGAGGCCGTCCCACTTGTTTTTCTGAACGCAGGAGGAATTAGCAGCAGTGGATTGGAAAGAACTGTGCCCTGCAAACTTTGGCTGGCTGCTGCCAAAAGCGCTCAGTGGCTGCTGTGCGGTGCTGGTGGCCGAGGCACAATGACTCATTCCACTGCAGCAGCACCAGCGAGCCCGGCACACACAGAGCCCCGGCACCTCCCCTCTCCTCCTCCCTCTCAGCTGGCAAAACAAGCTGAAGCTTTTACACCCCCGACTATTGGGGTTTATTTTTTTCTTAATTCCAGGATTAGCAGCACCTCCAGCACACAGGAAGGAGGGAAAGGCGAGCGCTGAAGGCTCCCCTGCGTGACAAAAATCACATTTCCCTCATGCTGGTTCTCTAACACAACCCAACCCACTCCCACTGCCTTCGTGCAGAAATGAGGAAATATGAACCTCATTTAAGGAAAAGACACAAAGTTATATATAGGTCATATTAAGGCTGTATTTCCTAAAATATTCAGGAAATAGCTTCTAGTAAGGCTGCGCTTCCTAAAATATACAGGAAATAGCTTATTAAGGTGATATTAAGGCTGCATTTCCTCAAATATTCAGGAAAATAGCTTATATTAAGGTTATATTAAGGCTGCATTTTCCAAAGTATTCAGAAAATATTTTCTTATTATTTAAAACACACAGGCCTAAAGGATTTCCTGCCATGGGAAATGACACTCGTTCCTGGCAGGATTGTGTGCTCCCTTCTCCCCTGCACGCTGAAATAATGCTTCTTTCCAACTAAGCACAAGCTGCTTCCCAAACCATGCGAGCTCCTGTCAGTGTGGAGGCACCATATGCAGAAAACCACGTTATTATGCAATAATTGCGTGTAATTCCCTGGGTGAGGAATTGCACTGGTGTGTGTGACAGATAAGCCGGGCAGCACATGGGATCCAGCACTGCTCCCCAGCCCCGAGCACCTCTGCTTGCCTGCTTATTGTCACTGGAGAGCATTTAAATAGAGCACAGACGTCCTAGAACAGCACAGGTTTTCCTCGGCCTTTTGGTTTCACACATGTCTCAATGTGCCGGCTTTGCCCACTCCGGTGCTGACCCCATTGCGCGTTTCACCCCATCGGCTGCCCCAAACACCCGTGACCGCGTGTCCCGTCCCGCACCGCACCTTTGCGGCCTCGGTGGAACATTTACGGCCTCGAGGGATTTGTAGGAGCCCGGGAGCAGAGGCCGCAGGAGCCCGCGGCCGCACGGGCCGGGAGCGCGCACGGCCCCGCGGCCCGGCACCGCCGGCCCTCCGCCACCCCCGCGGGCTCTCCCCGCCTCCGCTCCGCTTCTTTTCCTTTTCCTTTTCCTTTTCCTTTTCCTTTTCCTTTTCCTTTCCCCGTCTCCTCTCCCTCTCCGCCTCCGCTTCCTTCCTTCCTTTCTTTCCTTTCCTTTTCCCCTCTTCCCCTTCCCTTCCCTTCCCCTCCCCGCCCACCGAGCCCCCTCCCGGCGCCTCCCCCGCGGGTGCCCCGGGCCCGGCCCTCACCGGGCACCAGCTGGAGGTGGTTCCCCATGTTATCCCGGGGCTCTCCGCCTCGGTCCTCGGCGGCCATCGCTGTTTACCCGGAGAGCAGCCTGGGAAGGCGTCGGGGCGGGGGCAGGAGGCGGGCGGAGGAGGAGCCCGAGCCGGGGCCGGGGCCGGGGCCGGGGGGCGCG
>VXBT01000638.1:29925-184375 GCA_013400235.1 Oriolus oriolus
GGGCTCCGTGCTCGCCGCCGGGGCTCGCACCGACCGTGGGGCGGTGGCTCCGTGCGCCCGGGGAGGGACAGCCCTTTCCGCCTGCCTGGAGGGCTCGGGGGTGGCGGTTCCGTCTCAGCTCAGCGGGCACGGCCGCGGCTGACCCGCGTAGAGCGGCCCCGGGTGGCACCGGCGGCGAGTCCCCAAAGCGCTTCGTGCCCCGGCCCCGCTGTGAGCGTGGGAGAGGGGCTGGAGGTGAATAAAACCCGCGGTGGGTTAAACCTCGTGGGTAAATGGCTTGAAAAGAAACTGTAAACACAATATTAGAAAAAAATCTCGCAGCGTAAGAGAGACTTGGAGACGGCGCAGCAAAAGGCCGGGGAGCTGCTGAGGGCACTGGAGCATCTCTGCTGTGACGGAAGGCTCAGCTGGGGTTCTTCAACCCCGAGAAGAGACGGCTGGAAGGGGGTTTTATCCCTGCACACAAACTTTAGTAATTTAATTATTACATTTATTAATTACGGTGCGAAGAGGGTGGAGCCAGGCTCCTCCTGTTGGTGCCCAGCAATGGCACGAGAGGAAGGGGCAGAAATGGATCCCCGGGAGTTCCACCCGAACACGAGGACAAACTTCTCCACTGCCCTGACCGAGCACTGGAACAGGTGCTCAGAGACGTGTGGAGTCTCCTCGATATTCCAGAGCCATCCGGACACGATTCTCTGCCCTGTGCTCTTGACACTTGTCAGCAGAGCCCTGTCCTGGTGCGAGGTTGGTGTCATCACCAGAAGCGGTTCACGGGATGCAAACGCGGCTGATAAACCCCAAAAAGTTCGGTGCAGCTGCCTCTGCACTGCCCAACTCTCACACAAATGCTCCGTCTCATCATTTATTATCGTTACCTTACCCTTTAAAAACCCTCAAAAAACCCGTATCATGGCACTGAAATTTTTCTCTATTAAAATGTTTAATTTTTATTGCTGAAATTTTTGTTGCATTCTTCGTTACAAATCACTACATCCCATACAGTGCTCCTGAGCATTTCAAATTCTTCCATCTCAGTCTTGTTTGTTGTTTTCTCCCTAAAAAGGCCTTTCTTCAGGGAAAAATTCTGCACTTTCTGCTTTTCTCTTCAGTACCTCCCATTTCAGTTCAGCAATAATATTCTCCCTGCATCAGTGACAAAGGAAACCAATAATTAGCCAGCAAGCAAAACACTAATTTTTATATTTTTTTTTTAAATCAGAATGGAAGTGGTTTAGAGAACCACATTTAAAAGACAAACAGCATTCTAATTTCCTTACAATCACGGGTGGAAAATTCCCAAACAATAATTATCTCTCTACTGACCCGGATGTGCCTTTAGAGCAACAATCAATACCCCATTTGCCAAACGAGCACAAACATGCCTGTGATGATACATTAAGCATTTGTAAAATACAATAATCACTTAAATGATTGAGTTATGATTCCGAAACTTTTTCTGCATTGTCTCGGTGCAGTACACATAATTGCAGGGTATTGTATATGGTAAGTTACCATAATTTAAAAAATGAAATGTTTTTGTTGTCAGGCTGGCCAACTGAAGAATTAAAAAATTACGAGCCCCTTCTCCAAACCCTTGGATTTTATTAAGAAATATTACACTAAATATTTTTTAATTCTTTTGATATGCTAAAATACTTTGATTTCTGTTGGGTTTTTTTACTAACTTGCTGGGGGTATATTTGAGTCACACTTTTAAGCTTGTTTCTGCACTCTTCAGGGATAGATCTTATTTTTTAGTGGCTCCTGGGAATCTCCAAAAATTCACACGACCCAAGGAGCTGGAGTTTCTTTTAGGAAACCCTAAATTCAATAATAATCATAATAAAATGCTAGGTACTGGGGACTCCAGGAGTATTCTGGATGCTGTTTATCACTCTAACCCTGCTAACAGCTCTACCTATGAGCACTGACTGTAACTCCAGCAAGTGCCTTAAATATAAATTCAACCCCCAAATGGGGAATTAACTCTAATTTAGACTCTGACTATAATTTACAGACATCACTATTCACCAGCTTTTCCTACACGGCCATAGTGAAGACACTAAGGATTTTGGGTGGAGATTTTTTTTTGAGATAAGTGACTTTTGTTGAGTTCCACATCACCATCAGGACGTTTACTAAATGCACTAAGGTACAATTAATTTTGAGGGTTTTAAATTAAACCTGCTAGAAAACACATTTAACATATAAATAGTGATATTCATTATCACAAAAAGCTGTTATTAGTTTGAAGAGTCATTAATCTCACACTTGTGTCCCTCCCAGCACGAGCTGTGCTCCCAAACTCAGGCTGGGAGCCCTGGAAGTTGTTTCCTATTCCTCCAGCAGGATTAACCCCAGTTACAAAACAGGTTCAGGCTGAAAATGTGTCAATCCCAAATAATTTCAGGAAATTTGGTGAGGGCAAATATTTGTATATCCCAGAGGCCATCAGTTAATCTGGTCTGGGAATCACCCAAATTACTGTCATTATGTGAAGTCAGAGATCCTGACTTCAGAACCTCCAAGATCCTGAAGGGCTTTTTGCTTTTGAGCAGCTGCTTATCAACGATATGCAGGGACAGCTGGGATGGACTTTCATTTTATTTAGCAGGGTTATTTGTAAGAGGGCTGATTTAGAAACAAAGTTTAAATTTCATGCCACCAGCCCTGAGGGATTTCATCCCCAAATTCATCTCCAGCGGCGGGTTGGGAATAGTGGCTAATTGCAAAGCTGCTCTTGGTTAACCACTGAGCAATTTGGAGTCAGAGGATGTTAAGCATCTTTCCCGAAGAAAAAGAAACAAAGGGACAGGAATGTAAAGGATATTAAAATGTAGCACTATTTACAATTTAATTTAATGTTAATTTAGAGTTAATTTAGTCTTCATCCTGGGCCATATTCGGGAGGGGGAAAGCAAAGGATTGAGTGCTTGTTCCCTGATTACAGGTGCGGTTCTCAACACAAAGAGTTTGCAAACGAACACCAGCCTGCCCCTTGCCAGTCATCCACTGAACAGATCATTGCTCTACCAAAACTACAACTCCACTTCCCCAAAACGTGCCATTTGGTCAGTTTGGTGTTTAACACAATGCTTTTCCTCCCATTTTCCCTCTCCCGCATCCACTTCCTGACTGTCCTCAGGAGGAAAACTGGGTGCCTGGTAAGAAGATGAAATAAGAGGAACAGAGAGCAGCTCTGCTGACAAAATCTTCCCTGTGTGAAACTCCAAAGCTCCTTTCCATCCCTCAGCTCCCTTCTCTCTCCACACTGGTTGAGAAAAGAAGTTGTCAGTGTCTAAGCAGCCAGTGCAGTCCCTTGTCCCCACCTACATCCTTGAATCAAGTGGAAAATTCAAATATTCCCGATACTGCTGGGAGAAGAGGCACTAGATGGTGCTGTAACATCCCCTTTCACAGGTTTTCTCTGGCAGAATTATTCAGCTGGGCTGGTCTGCGAGCTTTGGGGCTTCAGTTTTTAGGGGATTCTCTGCAAACAGTGGAGAAGTTTGATCTACGACCTTACTCTTTTAAATGAGGGTTTTTGTGTTTCTGCAACGTGCTGGTTTGACCGGGCTGTGTAAAAAGGAGTCTGGGTAGTCTAATTAAACTGGTAGAAGTCCTGTGTTCGTGTGCCATTGATTTCTGCCCCGCCAATAAATCGGCTCGTTATCCCCCCAAACCTGCTGTTCCAGGCAGAACCAAGCAATCTGTCCAGGTATTCCAAAATAAAAAGTGACTCCCCACCTTTAGACAATTTATTAAACACTGACAGTAAGAAAGCAACTACAGAACAAAAAGAAAATCTGTACTTTAGACATGAAAAAGCCAATTACAAAAAGTACGTGAAGCCACTTTCTTACCAACAGCACCAACACTGACGACACTCATCAGGCCCACACGGCCACGGAAATTCCTCACATTTCCAAGTGACCAGTTGGACTTGCTATTCCCTTTGTCACCACTTTGTTGCACAAATTAGGGAGACGTGTTACCTGCCAGTCCCCAGCAAACAGGGAGAAATCCCTTCTGTCCCAGCTGCTGAGCTGCCAGCTGTGGGCACGCCGCGTTCTCAGCTGTGCCCTCCCAAACCCACTGCACCGCCTGCGCCGTCCCCGTCAACATTAAACCGAGAGGACACAAACCACAGAGGAAGGTGACTCCAGAGAATCAGTGATGGGCAGAACTGCTCTAGAATGAGAGTGGCTGGACAACTGCTGGGAAGTTAAAGAGCAGCAGAGGACCGGTTTATCCCAGGAAGCTGATTCTTGCTTCAGCTGGCATCCCAGGGAGAACAGGGCATATTTACAATTCCTTTTCATATTTGCTGCCTGGGTCTGGCTGGTGACAAAGGAGCAGCTCTGAATATGCAAGAGGCCCCAGACAAAGGGCCCATTAGCCAAACATGCCCATTACTATGCGGAGAGGCAAATTCTCCTGCCACTGAACCCTCGCCAAGCAACAAAACTATTTGGCAAGTGTGCAAAACCCATATTCCACACAAGTGACAGACAGCATGGCAGGGAAAGCAAATGGGGCTATAAACACAAATTTGGTTCAATAAATGGAATGAAAAGTGAGGGGAAAACTCTGTAACATTGTCTGGAAGGGGACACGAAGGCAAAGGGACCCCAGGTCCTTTGGTAGCCTTTAGGAATATTGCTGTAAATCCAGAGCTGCCGGACACTGCTCCCAGATGACCTAAGGTGTGTCCATAGCCTTGAGGTTAGCACAGACCTCATGTATCCATTGCAAAGAAGATTTATCAGAGATAAGGGTTTGATATTTCCTTTGATTTTATTATCACAAAATTTTTGGTTATTTTTGTGTTAAGGAGGTCCCAAAATTTTAACCAGCGTAAACAAGAGTGACTCCAGTGAGTCTTACAAATGATAACATTGCTTTTTCCTTCTCCATTGCTCCTGCTGGATCTGTCAGCAAGTTCAATGTATATCTAATTCAATGTATATATAGCTCTGGACAAGATTTCCCAGGAAGATCCAAGTAGCCCTGTCTGAACAGGAGTTTATGCAGAGCTCACTGCAGTGATCCCTCCTCGCAGTGTTGGTTTTATCCACGTATTTATTGCCCAACAGAGACAAACTGTTCCCATATATTATGTAAAATAATGTAAATGGGTGTATATACACTGAGATAGAGCGAGCTTGTTCATAAATCTCACTTCAGTTTAAAATACAGAGCACTGAGGATGAGCTAAAAGTACTGTTTTTCTTTCGCTGTGGATTTCGAGCAGGCTCCTTCCATTATCCATGCAGGGAAATCACTCGGAACTCAGGGAGCTTGAGAGAAGTTAATACAGCGACATTTACAACAATATTGTCCTTAATCTTGGGAATTTATCCTGGAAGTTTGCCTGCAGTTTGTCCTGGGGAGGAAGGCCAGTAGCCTCTGCAGAAAATGGCAGTGAAAACCTATCACTGAGTCAGGGAGGGAAAGAACACAGCAAAGGCTTGGAAATCAAGACCTTTTTGGGTTTTTTCACATCATAACTTACTAAAATTCAGTAGAGACTGAGCACACTCTCTGCAGTCTGCTTAGTCAGAGTTTCTCCATTTCTTGGGCTGAAAGATATTGTTAACATCATTCCCCAACTCTTTTTAGTAGTGGCACCGAGCATTGCATCACTGTGATCCAAAGGTGGGCGCAGTGCAGAGATGGGGAGGAAAATGCTAAAATGTAATGGACATAAACTGCATGTGATGGACATAAACGCCAAAGTCTGCTGGAGTTCTGCCTGGGGGAGCAGAGGAATGCACTCTCTAGATGGGCTCCTATGCTTTTGCAGTTCTCATTTTAGAGAACTTCTCATAGAAGCATAACAAGGTTTGGTTGGAAGGAACCTTAAAAATCCTCTCATCGCCCCCCGCCATGGGGGGCAGCCCTTCCAGAAGCCCAGGTTTCTCCAAGCCCTGTCCAGCCTGGCCTTGATGTCACACCCATTCCAGCCACGCAGATCCACGACCTGCCCGGGCCTCTCTGTGGCCTTTCCCAGCAGGAGGCTCGGAGCCTCCATCCCCTTGGAACAGCCCAGGCCCCTCAGGAGCTCAATAAAGCCTTGGAAGTGTTCAGATTCCTCAGCTCCCCCACGTTTCAAATCCTTCCAGCTGCCAGTTCTGTCTCTGCTGGAAGGAAAAAAGGATCTTGCTGTGAGGGAGCCTCTGTCAGATCACCTCTCTCACGTACCACACTGCTCACACAGTTGTATTTTCTCTTTACCAGCATAACCAGCACATCAAGAGGATTCCCCTGCCTAAGAGAACGTCCCAGTGAAACACTGAACTCACTAACAGCTTTAAAGGACTTTGGATAAAGCAACAGTGAGACCCTCCGCTGGGAATGGCAGGGAAATACACCTTCAGAAACATGGAAATTCTCACTCTGCACGAGATGTTCCGGGTATTTGATTTCCAGTGCCTTCAGAGGACTACCTGAATATTTAACTGGCATCAAATCAGCTCTCAACAGAGAGTTTGCTTGTGCCTGTGCATTCTGAGAGGTAAAAAATAACTCGGTAATCAGATTTGAAGCTGTTATCTAATTGCAGAGAAGGTAGCACTGCAGAAAAACCCCAGCAATTCAATCCTTAAGAGTTCTCACACCAAATTTTCACCTTGTTTAAGGGCAGAGGTGCACGGATTCCAGGAGGAAACAGATGTTTTCATCCCATCCCAGCTCCTTCATGGGCGCAATTGCCTGTAAACAGTGAGGTTATTAAAGCTATTGGTTGAATATCACTACCTACCAAGCATGACAAATTCATCAAAGTAGAAGTTCTACCACAGAAATCCCACTTTAGGTTCATTTCCTCCAATGGCTGAGTGTTTAAGGAGATTTTCAGCAATAGATCATATTTTGTGGGCCATTCACCCAGCAGGTGATTTCCTACAATGTTCTGAACCACTGGAAGCTCTCCATTTTACAATACTAACACTGCCCTAAAATTTGTCATTGATTTCACACCTCACAAGTTTTAAGATCCTGAAGAAACCAACAAACTCTTCCACTGAAGGAACTGACCTTCATTTAACGATCAATGGAAATAAGAACAGTAACAACCAAACTGAGATACAGATTTATCTGGTTTCCCCCCTTTTTCATTCATTCTATTTCATATAATTCAAATATTGTAGGTTCTTGCAGGGTTTAAATATACTCATTGTTTAAAACATACAGCTAGGCATGTTTTCTTCTGAGTGTTTCTCAAATAACACATTTTGTCCATGTAATTTTTTTGGCATTTAGTCACACTAGAATGGAGGCCAATTCATTTTGCCTTTGCCTAAATTTCTGAAAATTCAATCAGTCCATTAATCTTTTATCACATACAAACAATTTACTAATGGTTCTAGAAGATCGTGGCCGGATGGAAAATTGGATGTATTCTCTCATTTTAAATGTCCTATTGTCGTGGTACAGAATCTCACCACCCATTCCGTGTTATGGAAGGAAACTCTGAGGCACAAAAGGCGTGAGACTGCTGGGAATTAATTTCCAAAGTCAGGTAAAATGTCATTCCATTGTTCTTTTGTAAATCATCCCCCCAGCACCTGTAGCATAAGGAAATGAAAAATGGGACAGACTATTAAGCTAAATGGCCTTTTGGAAAGCTGGAGTGAAAGCTTTACAAATGATGTATTGTGGGAGGGCAGCTCAGTGTTTTCTGTGGTTTCTTTATGGTTTGTTCTTCCCCCAGATAAACTAGGATTGAAATGAAAAGAGGCCTGACCAGACGTGTTTTCACTGCCTCCATCATTAGGGCCTGACACTCCACTGGAAGCAAACCAGCCGTTTTATCAAATGCAAAATGCAGTAATTCCCTTTTAATGCCCATTTATGGGGGGCTGAGGAAGGCTGAGTTGAGAGAAGGACCCTCGTGTCCCCGGAGTGCCTCTAACTGTGCTCAGCCCGGCAGCCAGAGGGACCAGGATCGATACCACAGCAGAGCCGCCCTCCTTGCCTCGTCCAGAGACCTTTAGAGCTCACAGGGAAAGGCACTTGCTGCAGCAGTAACTGGTGACACAACGGGATTTTAACCCTGGCATCCAGGAATGCTGCTCCAGGAAGCTGGGGATAACTCACAGGTCTCCCTGCTGGAAACCCTCCTCCGAGTGTGCTGTGGCTGATTTGACGCCTTTTCCTGGTCTTAAAATTAAGAGCTGAACACAGTTAAGAGGGAAAAAGGGTTTTACCTCGGTGTTTATTGAAGGACCCTCAGGGGCGCCGAAATGCACATTGAAATGCACCCCGAAATGCCCCCCGGAGAAATGGCCCCCCACGATGGGATGTGTGTGCAATTATAGGCCTTGCTAATTAGCACATCTATCAAAGATTGCTCAGGGAGGGACTCCAGCGAGACCCCTCAGCGAGGAACCTTCCCCTGGCTGGGCCTGGCTTTGTTTACAGAATGTGTTCTGGAGAGGCCCTCGGGGTCTGGGGGTCCCCGGGTGTTTGGGCTCTTGGCTTAACGGGATATTGGGTCTGAGGGAAGTGATCAAACTTAAAGAATTATAACTGTGTGGGCTAAAAGCACTGAGAATACATAAAAGCTATATAAGAGAGTATAAAAAGGGGTATAAAAGAAAAAGCAAAAAATCAGCATGGCATCAATTTGCTCCATAACCAGTGCTTCGTGCCCTGAGAGCCACTGGGGCAACTGGTTTGAGCATAAATGGTTCCGTGGTTTCCTGCTGCATCCACCCTCGTGCTCTTTCCAACCATTTCATTTCTGGGCACAGTTCTGCAGTAGTTCTGAGTTTGTTTCTCAATAAAGCTTCTAAACGCAGTGGATTCAGGGATATTTTTAAAGATTAATTTCTTCCATTTTCAAACCTGAGAGATCTCCTTCCCTCTTCTTATAATGGGTCAGAAGAGGACAAATTGTGCATGGAACAGCTTTTCTGATCTTAAGGCATCTGGGAGCTCATTTCCCAGGGGAATTCCAGCTGGCAACGGCTGTAAGAGCGTGCATTCCTAACTGCATCAGAACGTACAAGCGCACTGGAAACAAGATGAAAATGGTAGTCCAATGTTGTCGCACGCGGACACAAAGGAACACACAGACACCAACTCTGAAAGAGAGAGAAAGCCCAAAAGCCCCCCACAGAGGGAGGCTTCTTTATTTTTATACACTTTTAGAAAACTTCACTGATTGGAAAAGGACAATTACCACCTTTCAACCACATAGGTCAAAGGAGAGATCAATCAAGTTTCTCCACCTTAGGAGAAGGAATGAAAACATCTGACCAGTTAGACATAACATGGCTTATGTTTACAGAAAGTGTGTGAGAACTTTACAGCAAGTGTGTGAGAACTTTTAGCTACAGAATTAAAAACATTGAAAAACTGTGAACAGCAAGGCAACACAATGTCATTCAAATTTAGCCAAAAGAATGCAGTTCTGGGTTCCTGAATTAGTTCAGTGTATCCTCTCCTCACCCCTGGGAGCTGAGCAAACACCACGTGGAACAAACCTGCACTTCCCTGGGAGCGGCAGAAGTCAGGTTCGGCCAGGAGAACTGCCCCATCCCGCAGCCCTGCTGGAACTGTGTTATCCCTGGCACTCCCTGGCTGCAGGGAATGCCCAGGGAGCGCTGCAGAGCTCCCTCCTGACTGCATTAGAGGCGATGTTTATGAAGTGGTTAATTACAGAAGAACTGAAGGCGGCCGCCATTCAATGCAGACGTTAGTCCCGACCATTGCGGAGCTTTCCCCGGAGCTGCAGGGAAAATCCCTCCTCTCCAAGGGCAGCCCTGTCCCTGCCCCAGCCCCAGCAGCAGCCTGGAGGAGGCACTGGGGTCAGGCGTGCAGAGGGCATCACACTGGGAGGACTGGTCAGCGTGCTTGCAGTCCAGAGATCGTTTTTATTTCTTTAATTCTTCTTTAATTTTAATTTCATTTTAATCCCTCCCTATGAGGGTGGGAAGGCCCTGGCACAGAGCAGCTGGGGCTGCCCCTGGATCCCTGGTAGTGTCCAAGGCCAGGAGCAGCCTGAGACAGTGGAAGGTGTCCCAGTCCCAGGGAGTTGGAATGAGATGATCTCTAAGCTCCCTTCCAACCCAAAGCATTCCATGGTTCCAGGAGATCCCTACCCAGGCTGGAGGAACAGCCTGACCATGGACTTACCAAACATTCCACATGCAAAGCCCGGTGCTTGGGAAGGAATAATCCCTTTCAGAAGTCAGGCTGGGGCTGACCAGGGGGGAAATCCCTGCTGAGGATGCCCTGGGCAAAATCTTATCATTGGACCAACTGTATTCCTGAGTCATCTGAATAAAAAGGATTCAGCCTGAGGACTGTCCGGATCTCCTGGAGCAGAACCAAAGGCAAAGAATCTATTCCATTGACAAAATAATTAAACCATTAATAACTGCATATATATAACTTTGGGGACTGAATGATATCAATTAAATTCAATTAACATCTGCACAATGCTTTGAGGACATAAAATGTCATGTAACTCCACAGACATTTTGGAATTAATCCTATTAATCCTATTTTTAGGATTTATTAATTCTAAAATAGTTTCTGCTGCATTAGCACACTGCTAAATGTGAAAATCACTAGAAGCAAAGGCAGGGGTACTCCAAAGATTTAGGGTGGTTGGTAATCCCGTTGTATGAAAAAGTAAGGGATTTTTTCCTGAAATCAAGTTCCACTTGAAACTGGAAGTTACACGTAAATCAATATTGATGCCATTTAAAAATAACCATATCCTTTGTATAGCTATTGATTCTAGCAGGAGTGACTAAAGGAAGGATGTACATAAATATACCAAAAAGAAGAAGAGTTGGATGTTAATGTCATCTTTTATCATCGTAGGCACTAACATGGCTGGAAAGTATTGATTACCTTAAAAGCCCCTAATAACTAAAGAACTATTGACTTAATATTTTCTCTAATCCTCCATGAAATTTTACAGTAAGTCCTGATGTATCTTCTGTTAAGAGTTTTAGGGCTGAACTATATCATGTACTTATCTGGAGTGTCAGCTCTGGGGCTTACACTGCAGCTGATGAGAGCTCTGCTAAAGGTGAGGAATAACTCCCAAGATTTAAGTCTGGTTTCAGGGATTTTGGAAATAGATACATCTGCTAATGTCTATTATTCTATGGCTTTTGTCTTTTAAATAATCTTTATCATTAGGGAATAATCTAATATACATTTATTCAGTGGAAACAAGGGTTCTGCTCATAATTACTCAGCTACAGCTGTTCTGAAAATTCCCTCAGCGTTGGATAAGTGCCTCCACAGCCTTTTTTATTGCTTCCTATTTTCTTAGCACACTCACAGCCTGGCGTCCTAGAACTCCAGTGGATACTTATCCAAGTTAAATACGGGAATAGGGAATGGGAACTGACCCAAACACCTGAACTTTTCCAATCCCTTCAAAGTGATTGGATCCTCTGCTTCCACCCCCTGCCATGGCAGGGACACCTTCCACTGTCCCAGGCTGCTCCAAGCCCCATCCAGCCTGGCCTTGGGCACTGCCAGGGATCCAGGGGCAGCCACAGCTGCTCTGGGCACCCTGTGCCAGGGCCTCACCACCCTCACAGGGAAGGATTTCCTTCATATATCCAGTGGAAATCCACCCTCTTTAGATTAAAGCCATTCCCCTTGTCCTTCTAGATCCTGGCCCCTCAGATCCTGCATTGTCATGCAGCAAACAGAGAGGTTTTGACTTTGATTCACGTTTGGTTTGAGTTCAAAACAAACAGCTGACAGGTTTCCAGCCCCCATGGATGCTCCCGAATGCCTTTTGCGCTGTGGTTCCACTGACCTGGCTGCAGTATCCCATTCCTACCATCCCAAAGTGTCCGGCCCTCCCCCTCTACAAACCTCACCTCCCCAAACTGCCAGTGCAGAAAAAAGCTTTGCTCGCCCTCAGCAATTCCCCTGAGCCAAATTCTATCTATTTCCAGCCTATTTACAGAAATACCTTCGAGATCTCGCTACCAAACACAAGCACTGCAAAAACATCTCTGCTTTTTCCAAAAATATTAGAGCCTTGTAGATAAGAACTGGTTGCGGAAACAATATGGAAAGAGAAGTGCAGTTCTAGAGCTCCCTGTGCCTGACACCCTTCCAGTCACCCAAACAGCATCCCTGGGTTCACTCCTGTTTTCCAAGACCTCTCGATGGAGTGAAGGTGATACCTGATGGGATCCAGCAAAGAACAGACTTTTTTCCCTTGCCTCCAGTAAAACCAAGGACTTTGCCTGATCCCATGAGTCACATCTAATCCTCAGTGCCTGCTTTTGGCTCAGTCCCACAATCACTTATTTATGGAACTCTCTCTATTACAGGAGCAGCCTCATTAAAACAAATGGGGCAGTTTTTCATGTGCTCCTTGCAGGGCCAGGGCCCCTCGAAGCCATTTAAGCCCCCAAGTCCTACTTTAAGCTGGGCCTTCCCCTGGGTCCCCGCAGGCCTTGGGCAGGATCAGCACCGTGCCCAGCCTCACTCACACCCAGGGCAGCTGGCCCTCCAGCTCTGGCCTTAGGGGAGGCAGAGCACAGCACTAATTATTTTAATGACTGGAAATGAACTGTGAATTTCTTAAGAGCCATTGAAGCAAAACGCTTTGAGTCAATCTCCCCACATTAATACCAGAGTGCTGGAGATTGCTCATATCTTTGAGATGATGAAGTACATCTGCTAGATTTCCCTAGCTAATAGTAGGCCAAGTGTTAAAATATCAAACTTTCCCTCACACCCTTCTGACTAAATAAAGGAAAAGGACAAAAAAAGAAACCCCACACAGCAACTTCCACTTGAGCCGTGCTGAGCTGGAGTGCTTGTGTCCATCGGTGCATCCCCAGGGACACCTGGCAGGGAATGGGCAGGGCCACACTGCTCCTCTGGCAGCACCTGAGCGGCATTGGGATCCCCAGGTGGCTCGGGATGCTGTGTGGGATGAGGAATGCTGTGTGGGATGCAGGATGCTGTGTGGGATGCAGGATGCTCTGCTGCACAGGGCCTGCGTGCGTGGCTGGCTCTGCAGTGTGTCATCTCCACACCAGCAGTTATTCCTCCATCCCTGTTTGCTGATTCCTGCTCTAACCGTGCTGTTCATTGCTGATTTGCTTTTTCTTTGTATATCCAAGGAAATGCAAATATGGAATTTAATCAGGAGGATGAAACACGACAGCCAGTGTTTGCCAAACAGTTTAGCGAGCGTGAGCACCTCCATTAGAGACAGAAGTTGCAGCAGCTTTAACAGACAATATTCAGGCAGCTCTGAGCACCCAAGCAGAAAGAAATCACCTAAAATCATGATTCATTTTTTAAAATGCTGCCTGAGCTTGAGTCCCTTAAAAATAAAAACGTCATTACTAATTCAGGGAAGTTTTTGTTCAGTCACAAACGCTGGCATGCAAGTGTGGTACACACAGACGTGGAGCAGCCCTCAGCCCTGGGCTCGGGGTCAGAGCTGTCTCCAGAGTGCCCTGGAAGAGCAGCCCTGGACACGGAGACCTCATCCAGCCCCTCCTGGAGGGGCAGAGCCACCCAGCGCCATTGGCAGCTCCTGCTCTGTGTGGAAGCAGCATAATGTGCATCAGACTGCAAATGGAGCTGAGATTAAACACAGCTTTTAATGGCTCTGCAAACACATCTGGGAAAAACATCAGAGCATTCACCACTAAATTAACTCCTGATTTTTGCCAATATGGCCCTGTTGCATTCCCCTGCTGCCTGGCCTCTGCAGATGCCTTCCCTCAGCTCAGGCAAGGCTGGAGTTCCTTACTTCAGGAATAAACACTCATTTTTGCTGTCAGGCATAAAATGGAGCAGAAGGATTTCCACAGTGCTCAGCCTGATGCTCCTGATCAGGGGTGATGCCAACCAGAACCCTCCATCTCAGAGGCTGGGGTGCACACACCACAGCCCAGCTCCAGCTCAGTAATTAGCAAAGAGCTCAAGGAACTCAGTCTTTTTTCTTCCCTGTGCCAGGAAGGAATCCTTTGAGGAGACTGTGTTCCTCAAAGGCACCCATTATTGGAATGGATTTAGCCCATTTCATTTCAAAGGCTCTGCTGGAAAAGGCCTGAAATTCCAGACTGAAGTGCCATCAGTTTGATAACAGGTTTGGAACAGGTTTCCTAGAGAAGCTGTGGTTGCCCCTGGATCCCTGGCAGTGCCCAAGGCCAGGCTGGACGGGGCTTGGAGCAGCCTGGGACAGTGGGAGGTGTCCCTGCCCAGGACAGGGGTGGCACTGGGTGGGCTTTAAAGTCCCTTCCCACCCAGCCCCTTCTGTGATGAGTGACACCACAGTCTTTCTCCTCCCTGATTACACATCTGCTCAAACCCTCCTGGAGAGAGTATTCAAAAGGCAAAATCAGGCAGAATGACTTTTCCTCGGTGTTAATATTTCCTTTCCAGGTCACCCACCAGCACTGAGCCCTGTCCCACAGCGGCCGTGCAGGACCCTGTCCCTGCGGGCACACAGAGCCCTCTGCAGTGACAGCAGCAGGACAATCCATTTGTTACAAGGTGCTGCCCACCTTGTAACCAGGGCCAGCTGCACAAACCTGCCCCTTTTAGTGAGAACCTCCCTGGGGGTCACTGTCCTTGTCCTGCCCTGTGCTGCAGCCTCTGCTGGACACCGGCAGCAGCACTCTGCCCCTTCGGCCACATTCTCGCCGTTTCTAAACACTGAATAATTTACGGTTCTGTTACTGCAGTATTGTTCAGCTCACATCACTTTGGTGGCTCTTATTCCTTAAATTTAGCTGGGCCCTCTGCACGTGCCCACGGCTGATCCCAGAACACCGAGTCCTCCAGACCCCTGTCCCAGCATCCCAGCTCCTACCTTGTCTCTGTGATGGAAATAATCATATTTCATAGTCACTGCTCCATCCCTGCCCACTCTGGGCTGCTGAGCCTCCAGCTGACCCCTGCGGTGCCTTTGCTCAGGCAGCCAAAAATCCCAGGGTTTGGAACAGGAGTGCAATACTTTCTCCTTGTAAATACTGCTGGGAGAGCAGCTCGTTCCCTGGCCTTGCCCATCGCTCCCAGGCTGAGCTGAGAAACCAAACCCAAGATGAATTCTCTTTGGTAATTTTCCTTGTGCCCATTACCTCGCCGAAGTGCACATTTCTGTGTGGCTCAGAGATAAAGAATTGTTCAGATGTTTATTAAACAACAGAGTTGAATGAAATCAGCCCCATTATGTTGTCTGGAGGACAGAAGTTGATTGGAAGACACAATGATTTACTCCAGTTTGAAATACCAAGTGGGGTTTGGAGTAAGTTAATGACAACGAGGATCAGAATGAGACTGTGGAAAATGGAAATTTTATTTTAATTCCTACTGAAGTACTTTTGTAAATGAGTTTGCTCTCGCCTCGCTGTGAGAGATTCCTCCCAGCTTGCTTTGCTGCTCCACATTTAAATGTTATCCAAGGGCACGTTAAATACAATCACTGGACGCTGTACAGCAACTTAATTTTCTAAATAAAACTCCAGAGAGGAGCCAGCCTGGCAGCTGAGGGGAATCTCCTGGACAAAGGAGATCCAGAAAAACAAGTGCTGGGAAGCTGAGGAGCAGGGACACCCCCATCCCTCGCTCTGCTCCCCGAAGCGCTCCCGCAGTGGTTCGGATCGTGTCAATCCAAAATGTCACCACTGTCGTTCGGGAAAAGCCAGTGTGGCATTTCCAGAGCGTTTCCACCTCTGCCTGTTGTGCCTGCTCTAATTTCTGATGCTGAGGGGGAATTTTTCGCTAAAAGAGGCACATCTGCAGCAAATGCTGTGCGTTTGTTCTCTAGAATAAAGGCAAATGATAGGAAGGGCTCCAAATGCTGCCGGCAGCAGTGGAATGACTGCACAGTGGCCCACAGAGCCCAGCAGAGATCTCACAGAGCCACAGCGGGATTTACACTGCACACAGCAGAGACAGGAATGGGGCCATTAACGGGAGAGATCCGGTCAGGGAAAGGAGGGGAAATGGGGCTTTTCCCACTGAAATGCTTTGGAGGGGATTGCCCAGAGCCTGGAATGCCAGAGCCAGGCACCAGCAGATGGTGTGGGGGCATCTCCGGGGCCTCGCGCTCCTGGAAGGGCAGAGGCTCCCAGAAACTGGAAGCGTTGCTGGGAAATGGCAGGAGAAGAGAAGCTGTTTATTTTCAGTATCCTGAGGGCATTTCCTGCAGTGGAGGGCACTGACAAGAGAAGGAAAACAATTCCAGGGAGCTGCTCCAGTGTTGTGTCACTGCCACATCTCACCAGGGCGGATGCAGAGCGAGGATGCTCCACTCACCTTGTCTTGCCCCCAGGGACCTTAGAGGCCACACCTGTGTTATCCCAGCTCCTTTCTGAGGGCACAGAACTCCCTCAGCTCCCCTGACCTACTCTGAACCAGAGTTAAATGGACTTCTGTGCAAAGACATTTTTGTTGCTATCAAGAGATGGTCAAATTCCCCCATCACATCATGCCAGGAAATCCAGTGGTTTCCTCAGCAACTTTCCATCCTCCTTCTCTCCCATGGGAGAATCAACTTCCTCCCTCCCTCCTCTTTCGCCTCCTCCTCCTCCTCCTCCTCTGCCATGAAAGACAAGGCACCAGCTGGCATCAAGAAAAAAACCAACATTTTCTTCTCTCCTCCTCCCCACCATAACATTCATGAGTTTCAGTTTCACTTGTGTTTTCCACCACCGGTTTGGAGCAGCCTCTTGCTGGCCCTGAGCGTGTCACCTGCCCCAGGAGCTGGGGACAGTCCCATGAGCCACTGATCCCTGATGGCACCAAAATGAATCCCACTGGCACAGCCTGACCACATCCTCTCAGCGTTTCATTACAAGCTTTTTCCCCCCTCCCCGTAATTTCTTTTTGCATCTCTCTCCCACTGATCTCTTAATCCCTGCCTCCAGCAGTTATCCTAACATCTCCTGCCATTGTCTGGTATTCCCTTCCAGCCCTCCTCAAGCGTTTGGTTTCTCCTGCCCTTCCTTAGCACCAGCCAGCCCAGGACCAAACCCCACTGCAGCCCTTTCAGTTTAACATCTGCTTTGGTTCCTCCAGTTACTCTTCCATAAGGTATTTCCAGACATTCTTGTAGCTCCAATGTTTTGCTCCACTAACAAACCTGGAGCTCCTGCAGAGCTCTTCTGGAGGCATCTGAATTTACCACAGGTTTAAAGATCACCTTTCCAGAAGCACCAGCTCTTACACTGCTGGAAATTAAAACTATTAACATGGTTTGGATTATTTTGTCTGCAGGCAAAAGCAGGTTGCTGTTGCAAGGGAATTATTCCTGAGATATTGCTCTCTGCTTGTTCCTCCACAAGGACAGAGTTCTAAAAAATTATGCAATGCTATAAGCTTAAAATATGTGGAAAAGGGAAAAATAACAAGTCTGCAACATTTGCAAGTGAAAATATACCATGCAATTCAAATTCCTCTGGAATTTACAAAACAGAGGAGTTGTCAAGCGTCAGTCCCAGTTTCTCCTTGCAGTGTGTGTTTGTCACCCCCCCAAAAACCTCCCCCAAATTCCCAGCTCACACGGCAGTGGGAGCTCAGTGAGAATCCCCCTCCAGCACAGCCAGCTCCCTCTCAGAGTGACCAAAAGTGGGGAAGTCCCCTCCACATAAAGCTCATCCAGCCCCACCCCAACACCTTCCAGTATCCCAGGTGGCTCCAAGTCTCATCCAGCCTGGCCTTGGACAATCCAGGGACGGGGCAGCCACAGCTTCTGTGGGCACCCTACTTTACAGGTTCCTTTTGCACATCAAATATCTCCTTAACCCTGATTTTCCTCATTGTCCAGTGCCAACCAGCAAAGTTACCCAACATCAAAACACTTTGGCCATCACCTTTGGGAGCCTCGGCACCTCTGCAGACACCATCTTCTGCTTCAGCACAGAGGAGCAGGGGGCGTTGGGCTGGGTGGCAGTGGCAGAGGGCAGAGAGCTGGAGACTCCTGAGGAGCCGAGGGAGATCTTCAGGCAGAGTTTGGTTGGCACTGAAGGGCACCAAGAGTTGGGTGCTCCAGAAAAGCCCTGCGGAAGGGCGGAGATGCTGGGCAACGCCTGGGGGAGTCGTGGGGCTTGAGGGGAACTTGCTGGAGGGGGGATCCTCGTTTCCTGCGTGAATGTATTGACCTAGATTCCTGCCAATTCCTGGATTTATCCCTGGGATATTGTACTGCCTTTTCAGAATGCACACGGGAGAAATGGTGCTTTACGTGTCAAGCAGGTCCCTTTTCAATTAGAGCCGTTTGAATACAGTTTCGCAGCAGATCTATGAAATAAACAGCGAGGCAGCTACACAGCTCATCCATCCACTCCTGATTAGTTCCACAATACCTCCCATCCGTGCATCACTTCAGGTGGAAAGTTATGCCTTGCCCTGCTACTAAATTCCGTGTGTTTGAAGAGCTATTGAGTGAGGCAGCAGGATGCAGCAGGGTATTTGTCAGCACATCGATCGGGATTTGCATGGCAGGGCCGTTTGTGTGCAGCCTGTTCCTCCCCGTGTTAACCACGGCGTGAATTCCTGGGAAATTTACAGCCCCCTTCCTCCCGACCTGCTCTGTTAAGGCCCTCGGCTCCTGACAGGTCTCAATTCCAAGCACTGGGTTGTTCAGCACAAAACAAAAGGGCAGCGCTGCCCTGATCAATACGGACTCGGGGGGAGCTGCCAAGGGATATTCGTCTCCCAGCCTGGGAATTGCAGCAGAGGTTTTGCCTCTGGAGAGGCTGTGGAGCCAGGAATGCCCGGGGGCAGCAGGGCACCCACACCTGCACCCATCCTGCCTGCAAGGGCTTGAATCCATGAATCTTCCTCAGAATTCCAGTCCCAATACGTGTTATATCAAAGGAGACAGATCGGTGATCCACATCCACTTGAGCCACCCTGAAGAGTGAGGGATATGCAAATATCTTCTTCACATGCTGCATTTTACAGTCATTTTCTTCTCTCACAATTCCTCTCATTTTGCCTGTCACTAACAGGTGAAAAACCTCAAGTTTTTGTTTTCCCGGTCCCTGATTTTCAGACAATGAGAACGAGATTCCCAAGATGGGAGCAGAGCGGCTGCCAAGAGCCCTGTGACCAAATCCTATCATCCTGCTCAGCCATTTATATGGGAATGGAAGTGGAATTCCAGCCATAGGTATGGGAATGGAAGCGGAATTCCAGCCATAGATATGAGAATGGAAGCAGAATTCCAACCATAGATATGGGAATTTCAGCTTGGCACAGGCTGGGGCTTGGATTACCAGGAATGGGTTTGATACAGGCAGCACTCGCAGCCTCCACACCTTCCAGCAGGTCCCAAAATCCATCCTGTAAGTGCCAGGACCATGTCATTACCAGGAATAGTCTTTAATTACAGAGGACTTGACAAAGGGTCCTGGAGGTAACAGAGCCCTGGTTTGTGTGAATCCTCATCCGTGGTGCCACAAAAACTCGTGGTTTTGCCACAGCCAGTGGGGCTGTACTTGGGATGAAGCAAAACCATCTAAGGAACAGATGGAGCAGGGCAGCTCCTGACCGAAAATAGACATTCCTTTAAAAATAGATGAAAGCAACATTTAATTTAGTTGAAAGGTGGAAATGAACCATTAAGAAATCCAGGCTTGTCTAAATACCTGCTTGTCATGTATATTTAATTGTTTTCATTTCCATTTGGATTGTGCTCTGCACTTACACAATGGCCACAGCTGGTCCTCAAGTGTCTGAGCATGGAGAGGGATTTGAGAGGGTTCCTTAAGGGAGAAGGATGAGGAGATTTCAGGGCAAAAATAGATGCCAAAGACACCCAAAAGGCTGTTACGAACAATTATTAGTCAGTCCTGGATAAAGAGACGCAAAAGCAGGAGTAAGTAGCAGGACAAACTCACGTTACAAACACATCAGCCCTAAAAAACTGCTACTTGAAGACAGTCTGGTAGAACAAATCACCATTTTCCTCCTTTTTCTTCAAACCAGTGGAAAGTATTGCTCCAAACCACTTCATTAATATCACATCAGCTGCAAAAGACATTTTAGAAGCAGCTAATTACCAAACCTCTGATCAATGCGCTGTTGGATGAAGGTTGTAGTTCTCTGCCTGCAGGTTCCAGACCTCAGCTCCAAGTACGTTCTTCAGAGTCCTTGAAAAATTAATTTTCTTCACAACTCCCCTCATTATTTATTAATTACTGTTATTCTGAAGTCTCGATCACCATCATTTTCTCAAGCAGGAGCGTAATTTTTCCTTCTCTTATCAAAACAGAGGAACTCGAGTACCTGCCCCTGGGGCTTGAGTGTTCCCCCTTTTCTCCAAGCCAGGAGCCCTCTCTGGGACCAGGTTTCCCCCATATCCAGAACTTACATGGATCCACAGCAGGGATTTATGTGAGATCCTCAAAGTCTTCAATGCCTTCTCTTTAGAAATTCCTGCCAAGGGCGTTTGGTTTCAGCTGAGATAATGAAATTCAAAGAGATCACGACCTGGCAGGAGCTGGCCATGCAGAGAAGGTGTTTTGTCAGTACAAGTGGTACTTTAACCACCAGGACATCCTTTCTGCACATCCACAGCTCCAGAGGGACTCGGTACCCGTGGTCCCAGGGCTGGTCAAGCATCTGACTGCAACTCCCTGATCTTCCCGACAGCTGTGGCCAGAGCTCCTCTGGCAGCTTTGCCATCAGAGCTGTGTCAATTAGGGGCACGGAAATCCATCCTGCTGGCTGCCTTCCTCATGGAAACAAGTTATTACACAGAGGTTCAACTAATGTGAGCATAAAAAAATGAACTCTTTCCTAAGAGAGAGGACAGATGGTTTTTCCTCCTTGTGAAGGGTTGGTTTTTCAACGCAAGCTGCCGCTCCAGTGGAGAGGAGGGGGGGAATCATCTCTTAATTACTGCTCCGCTGGCTGAAAGCACATTCTTGGAGCAGAAGGTATTAGATGGAGTTTTCTTACACCAAAGTCAGACATAAAAAAGAAATCACAGAACTGTTTTGGTTAATGTGAGTAAAATTTATATTAAAAAACCCCACTAGAACTGGGTGATTCTTCCCACTTTACACCACGGTGCAAGAACAACCTGAATCAAGGCCAGACTCTGTTTTCTTAGGAGGTGAAACACAAACACCCAAAGAATTAAGTGACAATTCCTCCATGTTCCTGAGTTATGGATTAGAAAAATCGTCTCAGCAGAACTGATCAATGGGAACTTCAAAGAGAAGCACGGCCCATCCATTACAGTTCCTCCCAATTACATCCTTCTGCTGAGAACTGCATTTTATGTACCTTCCAGGCTTCCAAAAAAGAGGGAGCAGGATTTTTAAAAACAGCTTCTAAGAGAGCTCTACCTTTTTATTGAATTTAAACACCACAGGACTGGTTAAATTGGGAGTATATTCTGAACTGCTGGTGCTCTGAAATGGAAGCACCATTTTCAAACAAAAATCAGAAACATCTCAAAGCTGTTGGTTTTTCTGATCCTTTTCTTTCCCTTTGGTTCAGACTTCGTCAACAAATTTTGTCTAAATCCACCAATCACTTTGAGTAAGCTGAAAATCATTTACCTGATTTTGTTGGGTGAATTGTGGGTTTTCATCAGGTTATTTCAACCTACTGAGCTCTCTGAGTTTTGGAGAGGAGTTTGGGGTTGTTCCCTTCTTTTCTCCTGGAAACCACAGAGAAATGTGACTGAATCCTTCTCCCTCCATCAGCCAGCCCAAAGGCTTCATTAAAGTGGAGAATCCCCTCTGAAACCAGGAGAACACTGGAGAACAGGGAAAACAGCAGCAGCATCTCCTGAGTGTTGGTACTTTTCCATTGTCGGGTTTTTTACCTCCTGCCCTCTGAGCGCCCAGCAGCTCCCATCGTTCCCAGATGTCCTGTTCTGGATGGTAATTCCCACCTGCTCCAAACCTGCCACACATTCCCTGTTCAAGGAGGAGCTCTCTGAGCCCTTCAGAGGGTTGCACACAAAACAGTGAATTATTCTGTGCTTTTCCTTCAGCTCGGGGCTGATCCTGGCACAGCAAGGTGTGATCAGCAGCATTCCTTTCTCCCTGCCTTTGGCATTCACCGAGGCTGCTGCTGCCCACAGCCCCTTGGTGACCAGTCTGCTTTGACTCCCAGCAGCTCCCAGGTAACTGAGGTGCTCTCCAAAGATCCCTCACCAGTCCTCACTCACCGCAGTGTGACTACGGAATCGCCCCCCGGTTATCCGGAATTAGCCAGGGCTTTGTTTGGCTTGCAGGGCACCGATAACGAAAGATTCCATTCAGGCAATCATGTACCAATTACCTCTGAAATTAGGCTGCTCACAGGGGACTGCTGAGCTGGCTTGGAAAAATTACAATTTTTTTCCCCACTCCCACTCCTGCCTCCTTCTCCCAGACCACCTCGACACCTCCCACGTCATTATTTATTTCTGTTATAATTTGTTCTCGCACAGCCCCAAGACCCAAGGAGCTCAAGCCCCCCAGAGAAGGCAGATCTGGAGATGTGCTCTCAGTGCCAGGTGTGTGCACTGGGGTTTGTCCATCACCGCCACACCAGGCACCAAATCCACGGGAGCTGTCACGCTTGGGGCTTTGGGGAAAGGCAGAGCCAGCACAGCTGGGCTGCAGCAGACTCAGGGGTTCAGTGCAACCACAGAGTCACAGAATCCTTCAGGCTGGAAAAGCCCTCCAAGACCAAACCCAACCTTCACTCAAATACCCCTGCCCACTAAACCATATCAAAAAGTGCCTCATGACTCATTTTTTGAGCACAAAACCCCCAGGTGGACTCAGTTTCTCCTGGGTGGATGCAGTGTCCTGCACCTCATGCCCAATTCCTCAACCTCTTACAAACTTCTAAGCACAAACCTTTGAGCAAAACGGGATTTCAGTAAAAACTCTGCTCAGTAAAAGGTAAAAGGAGGAGATTCCTTTCGGCACCAGCAGAAAGAACAGCTGAATGCTCTTCAGCAGTGGCTGATTAATGCTTTTCATTCAAAAATCATTTAATTTAAAGGAATAAAACTGAAGCTCCTGCAAGGCAGAATGTTTGCCCAGTGGAAAAGCTGTGTCTCATCAATGGTGGCTGCATTTGGCCAGTACAAAAGTCACCTCCTTTCCTTTTATTAGAATTATTTCCATTGGAAAGGTCAGAGCAGAAAGGGTGAGCATTCCACATCATTAAATGACTATTAAAATTATTAATTTTAAAAAGGAAGATATATTTTAACAGAACAAACCAGGTGCCAACAACAGAGCTGCCTCCTTATGATCTAGGTTTGATTTAATGAAAACAGAAGCAAAGGTTTGCACTTGCAGCCCCTGACAGGGACCTCAGCACATCCACCCTGGCCCCAGCATTCCCAGAATGCAGATGGAGTGCTCTGGGCCCATCGAAGGGACAACAATCTCGTTCTCCACAGCCTCCCAAACCTGCCAATCCCGTGCACCATCCCATTAAGGATGATTTCTCTCAGAAATCACGTCTGGGTTGGGCGGCTGCCCTTGTGGAAAAGCTGCTCTGCATCCCAGGGTTAATGGGTTGCTTTGTGGAAATCAGGAAAAATGCAAGTTCCTATTTCATCCTGCAGGGAGGGAGGTTGGTTGGGGGGTTTTTACCAGGAAAAGCTGCAGCCTGAGGGTGTGCAGCATCAGCAGCTGCCAGGGGCTGAGCTGGACTGGGGCCTGACCAGCACTGGACACGGCGACCTCCCAGGAAAACGTCCAAGCACTGCTTTCCCTGATTCAGCCATTCCTCAGCCCTGAGCAAAGGGGCATTTTTCTTCAAAAGACCATTATTTGGATAAATCAAGCGTGGCACTGCAGTGTCAGGGCAGAGCAGGAGGTCCAGGCAGCAGAGGAAGGACAGGACAGAGCCGCTCAAAAGACAAAACACCCGACAGCATCCGTGTTATGGATCTCTTCCAAGCAGAGAAAGCTGATTTGGGCATTTAGTTCTTTACATCCTACCAGCCCACGTCCTTTTGGGTATTTTTAATTGCCCAAAGCATCTTCCTGATCCTTCCAAATGCTCTTTCTGTGGGAAGCGCTGATGAAGCACCAGAGAAGTGTTTGTGTTCCAGAAGGTCTGGAGCAGCCCTGCACCCACCCCGTCCATGTCTGCTGTTCCTGAGCCCCTGCCAGCACTCAGGGGAGGGGGAAGACCCTGCCAGACCCATCCTGCCTGGGTGTGATGGCACAGGAGCCTCTGAGGATGTTTGTGAATGGAGCTCCAGCTGCAGGTTGTGGCTCCATGGGCACAAACAGAGACCCTGAGCACCCAGTGTCTGCTCGACGACAAAACAAGGCAAAGTTCTGCGCTGAAAACCCCTGGAGCAGCCTTTTCTGGGAGGTCCAGGATGGCAGACAGCAGACAGCCCTGCTCACCCTGGCGCTGTGCCTGGCTGGGTTACACCCTTACCTCGGAATCTGGCTGGGAAATGAAGATGCTCCTTCATAATCCTCAGCCGGCAAAATCCCCTCCTGCCCAGCTCCTGGCTGCTCCTCACATCAAGGGAGCCTCGTGCTCAGGCGTCGCTTTGTGACATCTTTGACAGCAAACCTGGGTCAAACAGGGGGTTAAAAAGTTGGTCTGGGGGCAATCAGTCCGCAAGGATCATCACTGCGGGTCCTTAGCACTGAGAAACATTTCAGAGAGTTCAGTCCCAGCCCTGTTAACACCGAGCGCAGCAAAGGCTGGAAAGAACCTGCCTCGCCTGTCCCCTGGCGGCTCCCCCCGTGCGCTGAGGTGGCTGTGGGTTGTGACTCGTGCTTCCTCCTCACTGCTCAGGCAGTGCAATTACAGATCCTGCACACAGTCAGGCTGCACACGCTGGATTTTTACCTGTCACTTGCCATAACAGCTCCCAGCTTCGGGCACTTTTCTAGCAGCAAACTGGGTTGTCAAAGAAATAAATGTTTGTACAGTGCGTTGGATTTATCACTGGAGTAAATCAGATGATGTTGGGGGATAAATAGGAGTGGAAGTTACCTACAGGCATGGCAATTTGAGAGATCCTTCTTCCCAGAGTACTTGGGACAGCCCTTCTTGCAGGGAATCTCTCTGGAAGCTCAGCACGCTCACCCCACACCCCAGGATGGCTCCATACCCATGGTCTTTAATCACTCCAGACACACAACTCCCACTGATACCAGCACAGGTTTTGCATTCTTGCAAAATCAGCATCTTTCTTTTGTTTTGTTTCTTTTTTTTCAGCAAAATCACACACTCAGCTTCAGGGGGAACTGGGTGGCAAAACCCCAGTGAAAATCCCAGGCAAGTCTCCTTTCTGACCTGACACAAAATTAAAAATGTAATAAACAGCACTCAGCAAAGGGCTAAGGAAATGCTGCAAGGCTGCAGAGCAGTGAGGGGGAGTGCTCTGGGTACAATGTGGAGGAAAGTAGGTGCACATAAATACACTTATAAAACATCAAGATTCATGTATGAACTGAAAACAAAGACTTCCTACGTGCCCACAGAGCGATCCCACACACAGACACGAGGCTTCTGAATTTGGGTTAGAAGCATTGAAATGTTTATATTCCTGCAACTTCTATGAAACTTGTTTTAAAATGAAACAAGAAGGGTGGAGAGGGACTTTTTACAAGGAATGGAGTGACAGGACAAGGGGAATGGCTTAAAATTGCCAGAGGGTAGGGTAGGATGGGATATTGGGAAGAAATCCTCCCCTGTGAGGGTGGTGAGGCCCTGGCACAGGGTGCCCAGAGCAGCTGTGGCTGCCCCTGGATCCCTGGCAGTGCCCAAGGCCAGGCTGCACGGGGCTTGGAGCAGCCTGGGACAGTGGAAGGTGTCCCTGCCATGGCATGGGGGGAATGGGATGAAGTTTCAGGTCCCTTCCAACCCAAACCATTCTGGGATTCTGGGATTTAAACGTCTGTTTAAACTCTGACCATGGAGCTGCAGCTCCATGGAAGTAAAGCCAGTTTATGGCACAGTGGGGCAGGATCTGTGTGTGTCCCTGGAGGAGCAGGATCTGTGTGTGTCCCTGGAGGAGCAGGATCCGTGTGTGTCCCTGGAGGAGCAGGATCTGTGTGTGTCCCTGGAGGAGCAGGATCCGTGTGTGTGTCTCTGGAGGCGCAGGATCCGTGTGTGTCTCTGGAGGAGCAGGATCCGTGTGTGCCCCTGGAGAAGCAGGATCTGTGTGTGCCCCTGGAGGAGCAGGATCCGTGTGTGCCCCTGGAGGAGCAGGATCTGTGTGTGTCCCTGGATAAACCCAGGTTATCTGAGGCAGCAGCACCTCCCTGCCCTCACCCAGCTCCGCAGGAACAGAACGAGGAGCTCGTTAATTAAGGTTACCAAGTTCCCTGGCACGGCCTGGCTTTCAGTGCAGGGGAGATGAGGCTCTCCCAGCTCAGCTGATTTATGGCATCCTCAGGGCATTTTACTCTTGTGTCCAGAGCCCAACTCTTTCTTTTTTTAAGCAATCCCAAAGTTTGCCCTGCGATGGCCTCAGCCTTGTCCTGTCACAGGGAGCCAGGAGGGGATGCTCTGCTTCGTTCCTGCCCTCTGGAAGCTGTAGGGATATTGCCATCCCCTTCCAGTGCCACCCTTGGGCAGCTGGGGGTCCTCTGGAATGCCAGGCTCTCCCCAGGAGAGCAGGAAATAGTTTTCCCCTTCTATAATTTTGTCCTTACTAAGCTATAACCTTATTCTTGGAAAAAATCTCTTAGCCCACGAGTTATCCCTGTGGGTAGAAAAAAAAACACCTTTTTTTTTTCCCTAAAAATAAACCAGCCTGACAGAAATTCATGAGTTTATCAAATTTTTGAGGGACTGAAAAACTCTTAAACTTAACTTAGGATCCAGTTTTCCTGCTGCAGTTTCTCAGCCCTGGTAGAACCTGCAGATATTGGAGTGTGGAACAGAGATATTCCCAAATTTATTGTCGGCCTGACAATGATTATGTAGCCCATTGAGATGGAGTGGTGTGATTTAGTGGTTTGGAGGCATCTGTCAGGGTTGATGGATGCATCTGGTGATTCAGGCAATGAAAATGTGAGATTTCCAGCCGGTGGGAGATAAAGGAAGCTGCCTGATACACGGGGTTATGGCAGGGGCTATAGAAGGGTATAAAATTTTTATTTGTTTCTCATTTAGAGTTTTAGAGTGAGATGGGAAGGAAGATGCACTTCAGCTGGCTCTGCAGGGTGCAGCTAAAGAGGCTGTGCAGAGAGGGGGTTTCCTGACTAGTGTTTGGCTTTCCTGTGTCCCTGGTTTCTCACCTGTCACTGAACAGGGCATCCAGGTGGGTGCACTCAGGGAGACCTCGTGGGGATCTCCAGGGTCCCCCAGCACTCCCAGCTCTGCAGAAAGACGTGGAAATACTGATTTTCTCCTTTGCCTGCTGTAGAGCACGCTAAGGTTTGATGCAAAGCCAGCTGGAAAGGGGAAATTGCCTTTAGATGGGCCCAAAATATGGGCATTTTCTTAGACAAAATGAGTTAAACGAGCTTTTGAAATTCCAGCCATATCCAGACAATTTACATCTCATTTTGGTTTCAAGTTCACAGACAAAAATGGGTTCTTAGGAAAACAAGGTATTCTGAGGTGTGTTTTATATTGAATTTGTACACAAATCCCAGAATGGTTTGGGTGGGAAGGGACCCTAAAGCCCATCCAGTGCCCCCCCTGCCATGGCAGGGACACCTCCCACTGTCCCAGGCTGCTCCCAGCCCCATCCAGCCTGGCCTTGGGCACTGCCAGGGATCCAGGGGCAGCCACAGCTGCTCTGGGCACCCTGTGCCAGGGCCTCAAGGAAAATATTTCCCATCATTGAATCAGGTGTGAAACTCCAGGCAAAGAGAACCCAGCTCAGAGGCAGTTTAAGGCAAAAAGAAAGGAAATTGAGGATCCTGTTGCTTCAAGAGCAGTGAAGAACAAGCCTTACTTCACTAATGGGTATTTCTGAGTCAGTTATGTGCCAGTGCTGGTCTATCTTCCTGCAATATTTTATTCTTTAGCTTTCAGATGGAAATACTTCCTTTTAACTAAAATATATCACTACATATATTTACTTTATGTTATTTAGGGTTTCCCAGGAAAATACATTCCATTCACACTCAGCAGAAGCAAACCCATGCTCTGCTTTAGCTGAATCCCAAGCTCAGCTCTCACTCAACAAAACCAGCCTGAGCTGAGCTAGAGCATCAATCCATAGAGAAGTACTTAGGAGGAATAAATTGATTTTCTCATTGCTCTGTGTTGGCTAAAAATTATTCGATTATGTATTTAGCTGCTAATGGAAACTCATTAGTAGATTTTCATTTCATGCTTGTTTGCACCTGCAATCCATTTTTCCCTGTCCAAAGCACTGTTTCATTTCGGTTCCGTGCCATAAATTTCCCTGCATATAAACTGATAAGCGTCAGCCAAAATTCAGCGTACGTGGTCTGAAATAGCTCAGGGCCATCGCTTTCACATCAGCAGCATCACAGCAGCAGATCCCCGGTGATTCAGGGGTGCTCGTTACCGTGCACATCCAGGGCCTAACTTGCCTCGTTGTTTACTCGTTAACTTTGTTATCCTCATTAGTGTCAGCTCCTTGACATTGTCCTGTTGGCTTTGTGCTCCCTGCAGCCCCACGAGGCTCCTGGGCATCCTTTTAACCCGAAGATGGGACATGCCCAACTTCAGGAGGGCAGGAGTGAGGGAGCCCTTCCCTTGCTCCTTCAGGGCTCCCTCGTTCCCCCTCCCTGCTTTTCTGTGGGATGTGATTTCAATAATGTCCCATCAAACCTGAGCTCGGTGGCCTCTCGCTCTGTTTGGAGGGTGATGTTATCTGTGGGAATAACACCCCATTCCCAGCCAAATCCAGCTCCAGTGAGCACAACGTGCCCAGTTTGAACTTGTCCTCCCCATCCTTCTCCAGCTTCCTGACGGGTTTGTGCCCTCAGGATCTGCAGGAGGTGCAGCACAAGGAATCAGGCCCTGCTTCCCTGGGATCTGCTTCCACCTCCCACTCAGAAATCCTGTCCAGTCTAGGCTTACCTCTGCCTTCCCTCCTGCCCTTTCATCTCCCTCGTGGGAGACAGAAACCAGCTCAATCCCAGCCAGACCCCACACAAGTGAAAAGCAGAGCAGTCGCCCCGACTTACCCATCCAATATCCCTTCAGGCATTCCCAGTGAGTCGCAGACCACCCTGAGCTGCAGCGCTGGCTGGGGCTGGAAAGGCTCCTGCTGGGAGCAGCTGCAAACAAGGAGTGCAGAGATCAGAGGTGCAGGAGTGGCAGATGACCAGAACCTGCTCACCATGAGCTGCTGGGCTTTTCATTTTGGAGTAACCCCCATCCAGGTTAGTGAAGCAGAACCTGATCACAATAATTATGCCACATTTTGTTTCCATAGAAAGAAATTAATAAGTCGTTCAACTTCAGCAGAATTACTCTGAATTGATCCAGATATGAGAGCTGACTCTCAGTGTTGTGTACTGGTGCAGCCCCCTCATGGAAAAATGCATTTGCTGTAAAAATATCTATTTTATCAGGTAGCTCAACCCTCTGGGGTCTGCCTGCATCCCCCACCCGAGTAACTGAGAGCAGGAACAGGTCTGAATGTGCTTGTTAAGTGGGCCTGATCAATACAAATCTATTTCTCAATTAAGTAGAAGATCCTGGTGTATGTGTACTGCCTGCAGACCAAAAGAGTTCAGAGGAAAACTGGATTCCAGAATACAAAGTTGTGTTGTTTTTGCTCTGTCTTTTAAATGAGCTTTACCAGCATGCAACTGCAATCCTTGTGAACTCTGCAGATTAAATTTCCTTGCAGTAATGACCACTAGGAATTAGTGAAATGTTAATCTTCCCACCTGCTGTGTATGATTATACACGAGTCTAATCAACCTGATTACAAAAGAAAGTAATTTCTGCTTTTACAGGGTTTTTTTGTTGTTGCCTGCTTTAGTTCTTCCTGAGGAACTGTGAAATTCCTTACCCTGTATTTTAAAGCAAAAATAAGGATTAAATTAATATGTGTAAAGAGGAGCAATGGAGGCTGATAGTAATTGCTTTACAAGAGATACAGTAATTGATGCTCTGAGGATTTATTTCAGAGCATGGAAGTGAATTAGGAACCTGCTTTATCTGGGTTTGCGTCGCTCTGATGAAGTCACTGCGTCTTTGTGTCTTGGTTTTCAGCTAAACTGTTCTTAATGAGAATGCTAATAATTACAGTGGCACTAAATTGTTTTAGGGACACAAGAAGATGAGAGCCACATTTTGACTTCGTTTAAAGCCACAGTCACCTTTCTGCTGCCAACCCTGAGGTGATGGGAGAAGGAGGAAATAACCTGAATCCGTCGGAGATTGGATCCATCCAACTCCTCGCTGCACTGGTGGGAGATTGTAAAGACAAGCGAAAAAGCTACATCTGATTGTATTTCTTGGGTTAAAGCTTTGTTAAGGCTGGGCCCACACACCTGGGGAGCAGGTACTGCAGTGAAGAGAGGCTTTCCGAGTCAGAAATCCAAGAAAATCAGTGTACAGATACCTGAAAACACAAGGCATGTAGGGTAAGCCACAGCAAACGTTATCCTGCTTTATCCAGCAGTCAAACCCACAATTTCCTGAGCAGCCACAAACCCCAGAACACCTGAACTCTACCCCCTGCTTGCCCACTGCCCATGGGAACTCCTGGAATAATCCCTGGATTCAAAATCATCACATCCAACCGCCCGATCAATGTATGGCTGCCAGGTATCCAAAACCATTCCAGGCCTGATGAGCATCACTCCACAGGCAGGTTTGATATTCCCAGAGCAATGAGATACCAAATGTGCCCCCGGTGTTCCCAGCACTGCCTGGGAAGAGCTGCTGGGGGATCTCCATGGTGACAGCGTGTGTCACATCCCCGAGTTACCTGAGCGATCATTCCCGTCCTTTCATCCGATCCTCACTTTTCATCTTTGCCTCAGAGTGCGCTGGGCTCCTAATGGAGAGGAATTGACAAACATCCTCAGAGGAAAAGCAATTTTTTTCTCATCTATACTCCTGCAACTTAATTCAAGCAACAGTTCTTGCAGGAAGAGCTGCTCGTGGAAGTTGGGAATTTGCCTTCTACACACACACAGCCAGCTGCAAACTGGGCTGGAGAAGGGTAAAAAATACCTTGCTAAATACATCCCCAAAAACCTCTACAAAAGCCCCTTCCCCCAAACCTGTGCCTGGGGCAGTCCCAGCTCTCCCACACCCCCCGTTCTTCCCAGCCCTGCTTCTCCCAGTGCAGAAATCCCACTGGAGAGCCCACGGTAACCGCTGCTCTTCCTCATTTCTGCTTATGGCACAGAAAATGAATGTGGCTGAATCCAGGCCTTTCAGGAGTTGCAGTTTGGAGAAAAATCCTGCTGAGATGTCCAAGCAATCTGTCACCCTGCGGCAGGATTGGTGGATGTTGATTTTGGATGGTGCCACAGCCACAACACAGCAAAACCAGATTTCCCTGGCCTCTGCCATGGCTGCTCCGTCTCCCTCCTCCTCGTGCTCTCAAACTCTGCTTCTTAGAAAAGCTGAACACTTTCCAGCTTGGCTTCTTAAAATCTTCAATACCTTAAACAATCTGGGCTCTCTCACCCTTTGGCTTGTACAGGAATATCCCTGGGAGATGAACCCCAAGGCTGTGAAGGCACTCTTGGAGGTGGGAGACCGATAACCCAGCCGGGGCATCCAGCAAGCTCAGCAGTGTGAGACGCTGTGGCCTGTGGTAAAGCAGGGGTAAAGACAATTCAAATGGGGTTATGGGCTGTAAAACTGCTCCTGAGACGCTCTCCAAGCCTGTCCTGAGGGCAGAGGGAGGCCAGCCTCGGAGTGTGTGATGTGATGGGCAGCAGGGACTGGTTGCTGTGCACCCACCCACCCACTGCCTGCCTTTTGGGGTTTAATCTGTTTCTTCCGGGAGAAATAAATGCAATAGATCATTAGAGTGCTGTTCCCAGCACTCTGCAGGCCCCTGCTCCCCCTCCCAGCACAGTCCCTGTTTTCCAATACCTGGTAGGGGATTTAAAAGGAGCTCTTCATCTCCTTTCAGACATTAGCGCTAAGTTTAGCTTCTGTAGGTAACAGTTTCTGTTTGAACTAATAAAGAGGTATGTTTAGAATCTCAGGGGCACACTCTCTGCTCCTTTGAAACAAATGAGGGTTATATAAGGAGGAACGGGAGCTACAAATAGGATTCATGAAATTAATTGGCCCTGAGCTGCAGCGGAGCGGAGCCATTCAAAGTGACGAGTGGCCACGGCGTGTCCGGGCCCCTTGGGCAGCCTGGGGACAGCAGGGCCAGGCCTGGCCAGGCCGGGGCACTCAGCGCTCGGTCCCTGCAGAGCCAGCAGCCCTGGCACCACTGCCACGCTCCCGAAGGCTCTCCAGGAGCTCCACTTTGTCCCCATTTATGTGGCCCCACAGAAGCTCTGCCTCCCACAAAGGGCAGGGATGCTGCAGCCAAAGCCTGGAGCAGCACCCGCAGGTTCTGCACCCTGCAGAGAGCCCCACACGGCTCCTGATGGACCCCAAGCTCACAGCTCTGCCTCAGCAGTCGAACAAAGTGAGAACCACGCTTTATTTGGCCACGAGTGCCAGCCCAGCTGCCAGAATTCCTGTGCACAAACCCAGGGCTGCCTGGGCCGTGCTCCCCCGGCTCCAGCTGCTCTTTCCAGCCCAACAAAAGATGCTCCGTGTATTGATCCTATCAAACACTGCAAACCCCACCTGAGGAGATGCCTGGGACTCCTTGCAGGAGCCTGTCTGCTCCCTGCTCCCGGGGTACTCTGGGACAGGGCCAGGGCAGGGGCTTCTCCACGGAGCCCCTCGCAGCCCCTGGCTGCAGGATCACCTCCAGCTGCCACACTCGAATGAGCTAAGGCAGAACCTTGAGATGCACCCCCTAAGTGCATTTAAAGCACCCTACATTTTTGTACATATAAATCTTCTGAAATAGCTTCCTCATGTTCTCCCATTCCAGAGCTGTCTTTAGTCACAGAGCACTGAGCTAAGTGCACTAAACTCGGTTCCCATCACAAAACCCAACCTGAATTAGGCTCTGAGTGTCCTTTTAATTGCAAAGCATTATAAAAACTCACCCTCAGCAGTGCCATACAAACAGAAAATAAGTCAAAGGCCTCAGGAAGCTGCTGCAGGAGCCAGAGCCCCTCTCCTGGCTTTGCAGAGCAGCAGGACCTCATGCACAGCTCTGAACAGGCAGCCCTGGATGTGTCCTGAACATCCCAGCTGAGACCCGTGGAGCTGACACACAGAGACTCCATCATCAGCCAGCAATTAAAATAAATGGCAGTGAAACTTCTCTTGCACCTAATTAATACCAGCAGTAGTAGCAACTCTTTGTGTTTCTGAGGACTGTCCCTCCACTCTCATGCACTTGTGGTGCTTTACCCTGCTTGAAGAGTCCCCAGAGAGCCACCCACTCTGCCTGGGCTCCGTGCAGCTCTTCACACCCAGATTTAGGAGCAGGAGTGATCCTAAATTTTCAAAAGAACTGGGCCGTGCATGTGTTTTTTTAGAATATCCAGCACGAGCTAGGATTAAAATCTCCCTTTAGATTTCACAGTGTCTGGGAGTCTTGCAGCTCCCCAGACACGGCTTCTATTTAAAGAAATGAACGCTCTCCCTGTTGCTAATGTTGTGTTCTCAGGTGTCACCTGCTGCTCGGTGCCACCCCTGAGCGGGGCAAGCGGGGAGGGAGCTGCTGGCAGCTCGCTGTGAGGGGGGGTCACAGCAGCACCGTCACTGCCGAGGGAAAGGGGTGGCACAGCCCGGGGTGGCACCCAACCATCAACCACCCACTGCTGCCGCTGGGAACCACGCTGGAGCTCCCGCCTCGCGCAGCTCGGGTGGTGCTTGTCAGAACAGGCGTTCGACTGTGTACCTGTGCCAGAAAATCAGCCAAGATCACTTCTTCCCCTGGAGTAAAAATATTTTCATACCGAAGTTTTTCCATTTTTCAAGCATCATTTTTGGCAGACATGACAAAAGACAAAGTGATCTTACAGTGATACTTTATACAGTGCCATCTCTGGGGGAAAACCCCCTGCCTAAATGTGTGTCAGTGTAAACACACAGCATTTAACACTGAACTTATTAAAAAAAAATCTTGTAAAACATCCAGCCTTTTCTCTGAAATGTCAAACTTGTCACACATCTCACCAGTGGCCGTCACATGGAGTGTTAGATCATTTGATGGACCTTAGGCTTCAAGGAAAATAAATTTAAAAGTAAATTTTTGGGGAAGAAAATTGTGGGAGAGTCTTCAAGATGTCACTGGAACACGGCCACCCTTGAGGGGCTTTAGCAGGAATCACAGGCCATCAAACTTACAGATGGAAAGGGGGAAAATAGGGATGTTTTGCATGCCTGGTAGAAAGACAAGTAAATATCCAAGGAAAAACCCACTGCAGTTGAGGAAGGTGTGTCCTGTTGGAACCAACCGAAACTCGAAGCCTGTCTCACCTCAGGAAATGCAGCCCGTGTTTGCCAGCTGGCCAAAAGCAAGAGGAGGGACAGCTCCTGCCCTCAGGGCTGGAAGGAGCCCTGGGAGCAATTCTGTGTCCCACCTCCCCGTGTGAGGCTGGGTGGGTCATGCAGCTGAGTCCCAGGGACACCTCTGCTGTCACCACAGACTCATCCGGGCTGGGAAAGACCTCTGAGGTCATCAGGTCCAACCATCAACCCAGCAGCACCACGTTCACCACCAAACAACTCCCTCAAGTGCCACATCCAGGTTTTTTTAAACACTTCCAAGATGGTGACTCCACCAGTTCCCTGTTCCAATGCCTGACAACCCTTTCCTTGAAGAAATTTCCCCTAATACCCAGTCTAAACCCTCCCTGGCACAGCACCAGGCCGTTTCCTCTCCTCCTGTCCCTTGTTCCTGACAGGATCCCAAAGAGCCCAGCTCCCTGAGTGCCCCCAGCCAGGGCTCTGATACCCAGCCCAGCCCAACATTCCCCCGTGGCCATCCCAGCTGTGGAACCAGCAGAAAACCAGAAAGCAGCACATGGCACCTTCAGTTCAGCTGAACACCCTGTGCACTTCCTCACCCAAAGTAGGTGACCCATTTTCCACATGTTTTGTTGGAGCATTTCATTTTCCAGCCCTTCCTCCCGGAGGGCACAGGGCACAGCGAGTGTTTTCCTCCCAAAATGGGCTTGTTCTGCAAGCACAGCCATGTAACCTCTCATCCTGCCCCCACCACAGCTCGTGGCACCATCCCTGAGCGCTGTAACCTCTCATCCTGCCCCCACCAGAGCTCATGGCACCATCCCTGAGCGCTGTAACCTCTCATCCTGCCCCCACCACAGCTCGTGCCACCATCCCTGAGCGCTGTAACCTCTCATCCTGCCCCCACCACAGCTCGTGGCACCATCCCTGAGCGCTGTAACCTCTCATCCTGCCCCCACCACAGCCCATGGCACCATCCCTGAGCATTGTAACCTCTCATCCTGCCCCCACCACGGCTTGTGGCACCATCCCTGAGCGTTTGGAGAGCCCAGGACCCGGGTTCTGCTCCAGAGCAAAGGCAGCAGTGCCTCCTCACCGAGCCTCTCCACACACAGCCCCGTGCAAACACATTTATGGGCTCAGGGTGTGTGTCTTCAGCTGGAACCTCAGAGCCCGGGACAGGGGCTTTATCTGGGGCTAACAAAAGCCCCGTGGCACTTCCTAGATAGAATGAGGCCCGAGTTTAGCAATTATTCATAGCCTTACACACGTTCTTGCAGACACTCGAGCTGACTTGGCAGACTGGAGCTAATTGGGTTTACAGTAGAATGAAGCTTTGATTGAAGTGCCTCGCTTAAAAAACCTATTCCACCTCCCCCCACAGCCCTGCTAACATTACTCTGGAGCATGTAAAACAACCACCCCACATCTCAGCAAAGGAGAAATGCAGGGATTTTTATTGCTTTACCAAGCAAAGACCCACAAGTGAATAATTCGGAGCGTTTGATGTGCTGTATTCTGATCCATAATTCAGCGGCGGCACAAGGGCTGCGTGTGCCTGGCATTTCAGGCTGCTTTTGAAGTTCACGAAACCCCTGCAGTCACCAAGGGGAGGGATCCTGCTCGGGAAGCCAAGGTGGGCACTGAACAAAAGGTGGGAAGAAAAAGGCTCCAAAGCTAATGCACAAAAACCTTGGAGAATGTAAATGAATGTAGCCTCGAGTTTACCAAGTAAATAATTCAAATTCTACCATGGTGATTTATGAATATAGAAAGACATATTTAATGAGCCCAGCAGGCAGCAGGTGCCTCTATTTTAATGTGTTAAAGGCAAAAATCAAAAGGCAGAAGCTTTTTCCTGTTTCACAGTCACAGTTTAAAATAAAAGCTCTTCCCTGGGCTTCAGGGATGTGCTGTGCTCGGCAGTTTTGCTGCTCCAAGGAGGCTCCTGTGAATGCTCCCATCACCTTTTGTGCTGGGGGCTCCAATTTCCACACAGCCACGTGGAGAACCCTGCCAGGCCTTCTGGGCAGGCCCTGGGCAGGGACACCTCCCACTGTCCCAGGCTGCTCCAAGCTCCAGTGTCCAGCCTGGCCTTGGGCACTGCCAGGGATCCAGGGGCAGCCCCAGCTTCTCTGGGCACCCTGTGCCAGGGCCTGCCCACCCTCACTGTAAAAAATTCCTTCCTTCTAACAACTCCAAATCTGCCCTTTTTTAGTTCAAAACATCTCCCTTGATGAACTTTTAGTTGTGTCGTGTTTCATCCCCTTTCTGTCTGGAGGGGTTTATGGACAACCTGGAGATGACTGGCCTGGCTCTGAGTTCCTGCTGGGCACGATTTCATCCCCTCAGGGCCAACCCCTTAAATTCAGCCAGATTTAGGGGCAGGGAGCAGATGGCATTTATTAAAATAGGCTTAAAAGAAATCACAGAGAAGGTAACACTGAGGTGGAAATGCCACTGACCTGAGCAAGGTGGGGCAGGAGCTGTGCCACCTCCCTGCCCTCAGTTCTTCTGCCTTTCTTATTTATTCGAAGTTTCAGAAGGAAAATCCACTGTTCAAAGCTGATGCTTCATCAATCAACATCCGTGGGGCCGGGCTGTGCCAACATCCCCACCTTCTCCATCGACTCCCACATGGCTCATTGGGAAAATCGCCTAATTAAGAGGAGAAAATGAGATTTTTAGGAAGCAAACCTTCTGACTTTCTGCGGAGGCAACGTGTGCTACATCACAAGAGGTGCTGAGCACAGGCAGAGAGGGACTTTGAAGGGAAACTGCTGCCTCAGAGTGCCGTGAGCTCTCAGAGGTTTAGACTTCAAAATTCCACATTTCACGCTGCGTACCCCGGCAGCCTGACAGACGGATTCCCCCGGAGAGGCCGGGGAAGGAGCCCTGCCGCACTCACACAACGCTCTGTCAGATCAAAACACCCAGCAGACAGTGATGGCACACCAGGGCAGCTTTCCAGCTGTTCAGCCCAGCCCCTTGCCCCTCTCCAGATGTGAGCCGGGATAACTCACCCCGCCCGCGTTAATGAACCGCTGCTGCTGAACCGCGGGGCAGGAGGAGGGGCTGGGAACTCACACTGCGGGGTTTGGGAACAAAACAGAATCAAAACTCCTCTGAAAACCCCACACAAAGGTGGGAGTGCAGCCTGTTCATGGGGCAGCGAGGGACAGCGGGGCCAGGGAGCCCCTGAGTGCCCTGCACACAAATCCCACAGTGGGTTGGGTGGGGAGGGGCCCTAAAGCCCATCCAGTGCCACCTCTGCCATGGCAGGGACACCTTCCACTGTCCCAGGCTGCTCCAAGCCCCGTGCAGCCTGGCCTTGGGCACTGCCAGGGATCCAGGGGCAGCCACAGCTGCTCTGGGCACCCTGTGCCAGTGAGGGTTTTGTGTCTGGCTCATGTAAGACTGAACGAAGCCATGACCTTGTGAAGAGTGGAATTATCTCGTGAGGTTATTTAGTGCACGGACAAGAGAGGTAGGAATGACACAGCCCGTGTGCCTTCTCCCTGGAATGAGAGGCCAGGGAGAGCCTTCCCCGAGGTGTGTGAGTGGTAAATCACACGGAGTGCTCCACAAGCTCCAGGGGAAGGCAGCGAGCTGGTTCCACCAGCTGTAAATTCCCACTCCCCACATCAATCCACGGCACAGGAAATCAGCCCTGCAGCCCTTCCACAGGTGTATCACATCCTCAGTGAGCTCCCTCCCCGAATTCGCTGCTGCCCAGGGAGGTGCCACGAGGCAGAAGCTCCTGAGCAGGGGACAGGGACATCCCTCACCCTGGGTCCCACCTCCCGGCTCCAGCACCGAGCCAGGGACTCACGGCCCAGGGTCACCCACAGCTGCCGCCGTGGCAATTGGAAATCACTGAAAATAAATAAACTCATTTTTATGACACAACTCACAGAGTGCCTGGCTTCTGCCAGGAGTCTGAGTTCGGCCCATTTGGTTAATTTGATGGGATGCCACGAGTGAGGGCCTGATTTGAAACCACAAGTCATTTTTCTCCTTGGAAGAGTGGATAACTGAGTCTATTAATCCAACAATACATTTAAGCTGAGTTATTGTGACAAGGGACTTCCATTATCCATTTCATCGAGTTGCAAACTGTCAGAATAAATCTCAGGGGGTTCAGGAAAAAAGCTGCCTGCCTTTGTTGGCTGTTTTTATATGCCACAACAGTTTAATGTGGTTCACTTTAACTCATGATACTGTACAACTCTACGGGGGGAAGCTCACAGGGAACCTGCTACAGAAAATGCCAACTTTATGGTCATCAAAGTTTCTTTAAAAAGGAGCCAGGACAGTCAAGTTTGACCAAGTTTGGCAGTAACTTGACATTGACTTCAGTGACCCTTTTTCTTATACATTTCAGGTTTTAACTATAAATGGTTCTTCCTTTGGAATCAACATTTGCAAATTAAAAAGTGCTTTCTTAAAGCTCTGCTTTTGTCTTGCAAAACAAGTTGACTTAACCAGTTAAAACCCTTATAACGAGACATGGAGCATAAAATGGAAGCAAAAGTATCCAGCTTAAGATGCTAAACTGGAATTCAGAAGGTGGGATTCAGTTTGAGGGCTCTACCAGTGACTTGGCTGCAAGGCAACTTATTCTCCCACCAGTTCTGAAGATGACAGTAATTCTTAATTATCCTTTATTTGCTTGTTATTGTAATTAAAGCTGTTCTAGAAGAAAATTATTTATTGCTATAACTGGAAACTGGCCATGAAGCTGGCAGGGCAGAAAGGTTGAAGCTGCAACGGAGGAGAAGGAGGAGGACAAGGAGGAGGAGAAGGAGGAGAAGGAGGAGAAGGAGGAGAAGGAGGAGAAGGAGGAGAAGGAGGAGAAGGAGAAGCCAGTGTCACTCGTGGCCTGAAAAGCAGACATGGAAAATTCCCAGTGAATTCCAACCCCCATGTGCTCACACCCAGGAATGAAGGAGGAGGTGTCACCACACCAAGAGCTGCCTGGGGAGTTTGTTTTTCATCTGCCCCACAGCTGCAGCCCTGGCCAGTCCCCCATGGAATGGGACCTTTGAGGTTTCTCCCGCAGCACTGACACTTTAACCCCAGTCCAGCACTTGGTTGTCAATTATTCCCCTCGAGTTTCATTTCAAAGCCGCTGTGAGCTGCAGGAAGCCCAGAGAGAGGCAGATACGTGCACAGCAACACCCCCCAAACTCTAATTACAGCCTTTACAGATAAATATTAGTTTTGAGAAGTGAATTTTAAAGGTTTTTAAGCCGTGCTCAAAGCTGGCTGTGCTCCCATGTAAAACACGCAGAAGTTCAACACCCAAGTGCACCGGAGGGAAAAAATAGTCAAATCAAACTCAAGAATTTCTGGAGGGCAGATAAAACCCCTGGCTGGGAGGCAGCAGAGTCCCAGCTCTGGATCTGGAGTGCAGGTGGCAGTAATGGACCCCAGGCTGGACAGACACACAGACCTGTGGCTTGCAGGCTGCAGAAGGAAAAGGGGCCATGCTCTGTGTTGGCCACAATATTTTGGCCAGTCCTAGTCCATACAATATCTCACTTCCTGCACCCAGGGGCGAGGACAAAGGGAAAAATCTGTCTGAAAGTCCTTTACATCTTGGATTGATTTCTTTAAAAAGGATTTGCTGAGAAATAAACATTGTGACTTCAACTGCTTTTAATTCCACCCTCTCAGCACTATTGCTGTGAAACAATGAAAACTCTAATTCCTGCTCTTCCCCAAAGTCATCGTTTGGTCTCAGGAGGTGGTCGGCAGCTCAGTACAAAATGTCAGTGTCACAACTTCACAGCTTCAGCCCGCTTTTGATCAGATCTGGGGAGTGAGAAGAGATGCAATATGCTCCTTCCTTTACTGTCACTGCAGAGTATTCATTAGCTTTAATTATTTTTTAGGTTCTAGGGGGAACCATTAAAAAAATTAATCACAAATGGAAGGAACAGCAGCCGTATGTGGCCATAAAAACACAATAAAGCATTTTAGGATCCACACTTGTTATGATTTACACTCCAAACAGGACCAGAGGTAGCATATGGTGATTGCCATAAAGTAACATTTATTATAAAAACACAGAGATTTATCTGGCTTGGTTGGATGTAAAAAGTTACGTTTACTTTAACTGATATTCAAATTGTTGCAATACCAGAACTGGGTTTTTTTGTACCAAGCCAGGTTACTACAAACCTGAGCTCATTTTTCCTATAAATACATCCTTTAGCAGACTGTTTTACGCTGATTCCAGCTGAGCTGTTCACATCCCTGGATGCAGGAAGGGTTTGGACAAAGGTCAGCTCCTGCTCTGGGGCACCAACTGTGTCACCAGCTCTGGGCTCATCTGTGGCCAGCAGAAGGTGCCACCTCTGAGCCCAGCACAGGGCTCCACGTGCCCAAAGGGACCCTCCCATCAGTTCAAGGTTTGCTTTAATTTCAGCATCTCAAGCCTAGTAAATATCTAAATAATAACTATAAACAGGGTGTTATTTTTGCTGTGAATAAGAGAAATAGTATGTAAAATTATCACCTCAGTTTGTTCTTGCTGGCTGAACGCAGGGAGGAACATCAGAAAAAGCAGGAATTTACAGCAGAGACATCTCTCCAAGAAGGTGGCACAAATATTATGGAATGTTCTTATTAAAATCTAGAAATGATGAAATTTTAACACCTTGAGGAATAGGACAGGACACACCCATTAGGGGAGGTGATGGCACGGGGCTGGCTGGCCCCGGGGTGAGATGTGACAGTTCCCCTGCCTGAATCCCATGGACAGCACCAATCCCTGCTGCAACACAGAATCCCTTTGGATTTCAATCCCAACACCCACCAGGGAAGAGGCTCTCAGGGCACAGCCAGGTTCTGCTTCCAGGGGCTGTGGAAAGGAATTTTGAATTCAGCACTAATGGACTCAAGTGGAACTGCCTCAGTAAATAACCAGAAATAAAGGAGTGCTGGATGGCAGTGACCTCTCCTCCTTTATTTACTGTCCAGTTCAATATTTTTAATTCCCCCAATCCAATCCAATCCAGAGCAACCTACACCAATATCCTTAAATGTCAGCACAGACACAGTCCCTGCTGGCACAAGGACGCTGCTGCTGGGGAAGGGCTGGCTTCAGGGAGGCAAAGCCACGGCTGAGAGCAGGGACAGGGAGTGTCTCACCCCTCCCCATGGTTCAGGATTAAACCATCACATCTTCCAGGTCTAAAAAGAAAAGTTGCAGTGCTGAGGGTTCCTCTGACAGCCCCTCTGCTGCTCCTCCTGCCTTTGTAGCCTCCTCTTTTCCCTCTCCAGTCTGATCGTGTTTGAAGTCTGGGAGACAAAAAGGTCAAAGTTGTAAAATAACTGCGGTCTCCTCCTCCTTCCCTTCCCTCCAGCTCCAGGGAAATGCAAGGAGTGGGTTTCCAGTTCCTCTAAAGGACAGGTAATTGTTGTGCCTCACCCTTTCCAGCGAGGCAGGAACCACATTCCCACCCCAACAGAGCCCCCTCTCCTTGTCTTGCACTGAACTTCTGCATGCTCAGATCTGCTGACACTCAACTGCAAACAGAGACAAGGGAGCAGAGCTAAAAAAACATCACCTTTAGCCTCTCCTCCAGAAAAACCCTGCACAGACAGACAAACCAACAAAACCTTCCTCAAGAATGGTCAAAATTAACATTAGGAAGAGCTGAGGATGATGGACGCTTCCTTCAGACCACACCACGCTGCTCCTGGGAGCGCTGGGAAGCTCCTGCTCGGTGCCAACACAGATACAACACTGCACACATAGGGCAGGTCCCAGGCTGACAGGAATCCCTGTCTCCAGTGGAATTCCAGTGGCTGTGGACAGTAGGGAGCGACAGGATCCGGGTATTTGTTTCAATTAAGTAGTATAAAGCATCAGATCTAAACAGAGCTGAAGGCAAGGGATTTGGTTACTTGGAATTATCCTGCACTAGAATTACACTGGCTCTATAGTTCTATATTGTACTCACACATTATATGGAATTAGTCACAACAGGGAGAAAGAATCAATCAGTCCTGGCTAAGGAATTGAGATAATAATGACTCATTTGACGAGATTGCTCTGGAAAATTAATAATGACGGCAATAATTACTAACCTGGGATGGCTGCAGTGCTCATTATTCTCCTTTTGCTCCATTGAATGTTAAGTATTATGAAGACATTTGTCGAGGAGTTTTGTCTGCAGCTTTTCATCACAGCAAGGGCTCAAGGTCCAAGATCCATCCTCCTGTTACAGCACCCCAAACCCACTGGGATATTTGATCTGTGGCACAGACAGCAGCACACAAATTATTGGGAAGGGTTAATTGGTTATTGGGAAGGGTTAATTGGCTATTGGTTACTGGTAAGGGTTCATGTCTGACCCGTGGCACCTCTGCTCACGTGCACCCCGGCCCTGGCTTTCCCTCCTTTGGGAAGTGCTGATGCATCCCAGAGATCTCCCCGTTTCACTAACTGCTTTATTACCCCAGTGCCCAAGATCCATCTCCGTGCTGGAAACAGCTGAAATTGCCCCTTTCCAGCCCATCCAAGCCCTCCTCCATCGGGGAGACACTCCAGAGCCTCAGGGAGCAGCGGCTCCTCCCCAGGACCGGAGCGATGCCGAGGGCTGGGGACACCTCGAGCTCATCCAGGGCACCTCGGGGATGGAAAATGTTCTTTACCACAAGCACGGAGAGAGGCTGGCTCTGAAGAGCCATGAGTGAGTAACAGCGAGGGCACTGAGCAGCTGTGCTCTCAAACAGCTGCTGCACACCCCCAGAGTGCCCTGCAGCACTCATTTGTGTTTGAAGAGCCTCTGCAGAGAGTTCCCCTTCTGTTGAAGGTCCTGGAGCAGGCAGGAGAAGGAAAAAGAAGTTCCTTATTAATGTTGAAGGGAGATAAGTTTCTAATTTTCTGAACAAGGCTGAGGTTTCTCAGAGCAGCAGCTCTCCCCCTGGACTGAGGAATTTTGAACCCTTCTTCAGCTTTCCCAGTTATTCCCATTTTTCTGCCAAATTCTTTTTCCCCAAATTGCTTTCAGCCCAGCCCATCACTGCACCTGGAACAGCCTGGGTGACAAAAATCCAGCCACGCAACTGGAGCAGTACAATTCTACCTTAAAATCCCAGTTTTCCTTTTGAACTTCATTTTCCCCATTGCCAGAGCAGATCCGGGTTCCTGATGATACTGAAATCCATCCCCCAGAGGAACTGGGATTTGGGTCGTGGCTCCCCAGGGCTGGTGCCTCATGATCCAGTGGTTTTACAAGTTTATTTAATGAATGCAGGAGTGAAGCAATACACACACAGGCTACATTTGCTGTGTTAGCTCTGCCCACTGCCTGAATATTTAAAAAATAACCGTAACTAGAGCTCACCTTTAGCATTTCTCATCAGATTTCACAGTATTTAAGAGAAAAGGTCACTGAAATTAAATGAGATGCATCAACTCAACTGGAACCCAAGAGTTACAAAGGAGATTTTACAACCTTTAACCCAGCAGGACGATGTGAGCAGAGACCTGTTCCCAGAGCCAGCAGGTCCATCCTACTGCCTGCAGGCCCTGATTCCAGCCCCACTGCCTTTCCTGAAGGATTCAAGAGCAAACAGAGCTTTCCCAAAGAATTTAGGACATGGTCCTGCTAGGTGTTGAACTCTTTGGGGCATCAGGATGGAGCAAACTCTTCTCACCATCAGTGCTCCCAACAGGGAGGGATTTATTTGAGAGTCTGACTTCGGCTCTGAGTGCTGAATGCTGATAGCAAGTGGCCCGAGGAGGTGGGGAATCCATCGGTGTGAGGCCGGGGATGCAGAGGCTGTTCTGCAGTCGGGGCTGAAATGGTCATTTATGGAGTGCCCTCCACCTGCGGGTGTCACCTGGGAGCACACTGCGAGAGCAGCCCCACAGTCAGTGCCCTTGCCCTCCTGCCTGTGCTCCAAATCATCCAAGTCTGCTCCTGCACCGCCTTCTGCAGAGTAAACAGAGGCACCAAATTTCTGTTCACAGGCAAGCGCCCGAGAGTTAATTATGGTAATTACCAATTGAACAGACTCCGAATGCTAATATGTTATAAAGTGGCCTGTTAATTGGTGTTAAACTGCCATTAACCTGCCATTCCCCGTGTTTCCAGGCTGACCTGGAGCACAGCACCGTGGAAAACCCAGTCCATTTCTCATCCCTGGCAATCACCGAGTGCAGATTTGGAGAAGAATTAGGAAAAAAATCTACATACCTGGAACTGAAATTATTGTAACAAAGGGAGACACCATCCTGCTGCTTTCAATTCCGGTCTTCTGATAGTGTAGGACTGTAGTTGTCCATGGCTTTCCATGGAATGCCTTGTGCCTCGCTCCCTCCTGCAGAGTCCGTGGTCTCTCCAGGAACTGGGCCCTGCCAGGCTGGACTGGCATTGCCATCAGGGCTCTGTTCCTATTCCTGAGCTGCAAATGTGCAGGTGGAGCAGATTCCCTGTGGAGCCAAGGCCTTCCCCACCGTGGGAGTCTCCGTGTCCCAGCCCACCAAGCTCAGCCCTGGTACCAGGGGGGCTGCAGACCTGGTCCTGCAGAGTATCAGCATCCAAACCCCGCAGGACCAGCACAACCCCCCCTCAGCAGGCCCTGAACCACTTCAGAGTCATCCAGAGCTGCCCCTACGGAGATCCTGGAAAAACAGGGGCAGGTGTCAGTCTGTCTTTTCCACTCCTGCCTTCAGCCACCCCAGCTGACCAGCCTCTGTCTGGGCTTTAATTTACACAAGTGCTGACAAAAGGTTGGCTCAGGTGCTTCTCAGAGGCCAGGTACAAAATCCAGGTGCCCACCAGGGCAGTGAACTTCCACTTAAATCTGCTGCAAGAGGGAGAGCTGAAATTTCCATTTCAGACACCTATCGGGGGAGGCAGCTCTGCTGACTGGTCTCTTCCCAAAAACTGCCACTGAGGTGGCTTGACCTGCCAGAGCCTTTCTCAGGTTATCTCACCCGACTGACACTTATCTAGACTAAGAGTTCTCTCTTCTCATTTTGTATAACCGACTGTAAAAGTTCATGGGAACTTAAAGTGACCTTTAGAAAGTCCCAAAATTATTAATTTCCTGAAAAATTCACCATTACTCACCAGCACATCACCTCCCTCTGCGTGTGAGACCCCACTGCACCCATTTCAGCAGCCCTCACCAGAGGAGACAGGACACAATTTCCCAATTTCAAAGATGTGCAAGAGTTTGAAAAGAGTTTGAAGAGGGGAGCAGTGAATTTTTTATATGCCAATCCAAACCCCTTGGTGTTCAGTTACCTTTAAAGTCAGGTCTAGGATATTAGAGAAGGGAAAAAAAGGGTCAGGTCTCCAGAAATCCTGTGGAAACAGAGACTTGCCCTGTCCTGAGACTCCTTCCACAACGTTTTAGCGATAACTAGGAAAACAAAGCCTTTGTCGTTTAGGATTACCTCCAGTTCCTTGTACTCCTTGCCAGGGCAGGGCTGTTGTTGCAGCTCATTTATGCCATTTTTCACTTTCCTTCCAGGATCTTTCCATCACCTCCCTTGGCATGTTGCATTCCTAACCAGATTGTACTGAAAAGTACAAAAAGCAAAGAAACAAAACCTGTGGTGCTATCAATAATAAACATAAGAAGCTTCTAGAGGCGAGAATCCATCTCATTCAGAGTCTTCTGCAGTTGATGGTTGTTATTCCTCCATTCAGGCTTTTCCAAGACATCTATTTATTACTTTCTTTCTTGGCACTGGCAGCTTGTCTAAGTCCACCTGCTTGAGCCTCCTGTCTCCTCTTCCTCAAAAAAATGTGCAGATCTTCTCTTTGATACCATTTACTGCCACTCAGATGCTCGCCCACAGGAAATTCTCATTTATTTGAGTCTGCAGAGGCCCTGTTACATTGATAAACTGATCCCTGTGGCAACCAGGCATTCCTTTTCCTTGGGAGCAGACAGGCTGAGGCCAACATCACCCCCGGGCAGAAAACACAACCCCAAAACTGCCCATCAGCAATGCCAGCCCTTCCACCTGGGCTGGAACTGAAGCTCACGCTCAGTTCTGACGCCGATCCCGGCTCTGGGTGTCACCTCCCATCCTGGGAATGGTGTCCCTGGAGCAGCAGCTGCTCTACAAAGCCCGGCCCTGTGTGTGTTTCACACCCTCCCGCTGACACCGTGCAGTGGGACCGGTGACCAGGGTTTCTGGCAGCAGATTAGAGACCTGTCAGTCCCCGGCTCTCTCACCCGGCCCTATCACACACAGAATTTATTGTTGCTGGGATACTGGCAGCCCTGCACGTTTTGCTTTGCTTATCTTTTGCTCTTCAGTGTTACATATTCCCTGTCTTTTCCCGAACTCCCTCATTACTATTCCATCCATTGCTTACACCTGCACAGTCCCTCCAGGTTCCCTCGTGCTCCCACTGCCTTATTTTCTGCCAATGACTTCAAATTCTGCTTGAGTGCACGTTCCTTTTACAGCAAGAAAGGAAAAGAAACCCATCCAGATGGGAAGCTGCCTCTTCTGCTCGGGAAAATGAACTCTACAAGCTTTGCACTACAGGAATTGCCTGGTTGGGCTCAGGGAGGACAGATGAGCATGATCACAAAAATCCCAGAATGGTTTGGGTTGGAAAAGACCTGAAAACTCATTTTGTTCCACCCCCTGCCATGGGCAGGAACACCTTCCCCTATCCCAGGTTGCTCCACGTCCTGTCCAACCTGGCCTTGGACACTTCCAGTCTGGCACCTTGTGCCAGGCCCTCCCCACCCTCACAGGGAAGGATTTCTTCCCAATATCCCATCTAACCCTGCCCTCGGGCAGTTTAAGGCCCTTACCCCTTGTCCATTATGATGTCAAGGACAGCTGTCAAAATCCAAAATGCCCATTACAGCTTCCTCTACACTTAATCCCACTTGCTTTTATTTCACCAGCATGGTCCAAAATGGATGAAGAGACTGAGCAAAGGACTTGCTCATGTTCAAGAGAGCGGCTCCTCAGAGCACCCTTCTTCTGGAGAAGTAAAAACCCTCATTGCATCAATCTGGAGTTTTTCCTTAATTACTTCAGTGTTGAAATCCAAATGCAAAGATTTCCATAATATCCTTCAGAAATTGGTTTAATGCAGGGAAAGGAATTGAAAACTGTCCTTCATATCTTGGAGCTCAACGGCCTCGTTGCTAATGACTTTTCCTAAGCTGACAATGGCATTTGCAGGAAGGAGGGAGACTGGAGGAGGCCGTGAAGTGGCATTTCAGCATTATTTCTCTTTTGTAAATCCACCAAGGGTGCACAGCCCAGCTCTGACAGGAGCAGTGCAGGAAGCGGAGGGATCTCTGGTTTCTTGGCCGGGTGTTCAGGACTCGGCGCTCGGGGTGAACGTCCCTCCCTGCGGCTGGGGCCACCCCAGGGGCCTGTGGGGAGCTCAGGCCCCACAAGCTCACATGGCTGCTTTGCTTCTCCCGTTCGCTTTGGCACAGAGCTGGGCGCTAATTTAAACCCAAGCGTTGGCTTTTTTACGGGGTGTGTGGGCCGGAAGCCTTCTGCTGGCGGAGGCACGGGCGGCTCAGCAACGCTTTTCTCCTTTCCTAAATGAACCCCACAGGGCCATTTTCATCCATGTAAATACTGCAGAGAGCATCCCAAACGACGACTGGGCCTCAGCTCCTGCTCAGGGTGATGGCAAAACTCCTAAAGCCACGTTGGTTTGTGACTTATGCACCAAACCTCACCTCAGGGCATCATCATTGCCTCAGACACCCCCAGGCCCCTGGCACAGCCCTTCAGCCAACTGTGGCACTCACCATAGAATTAACTGCAGTTAATTATTTCATGCCCTGCTTTGCTTCACTACAGGGGTGCCATGACTTTTCTGTCACATGTGGAAATGATGACTGAAATGATGAATTTTTTATTTCCTAAGGATCTGCAAGAGCCAAGGCAGGGGGTTGGAATGAGATGAACTTTAAGGTCCCTTCCAACCCAAACCATTCCATGATTTTAAACCATTCCTCTCTAACCTGGCTGTGATGCTGGGTTTAATATTCCAAACCAGTATCAGACTGGTCTGGTGAGTTCTTTTGTAGAGTCAGGGAATGTCCTGAGTTTGAAGTGCCCACAAGGATCATCCAGTCCAGCTCCTGGCCCTGCACAGACCCCCCAACAACCCCACCCTGGGCATCCCTGGCAGCGCTGCCCAAATGCTCCTGGAGCTCTGGCAGCCTCGGGGCCGTGCCCATTCCCTGGGGAGCCTGGGCAGTGCCCAGCACCCTCTTTTTTCCTGACCTTTTCCCGATATCCAACCTAACCCCCCTCCAACACAGCTCCATAGCTGGGGCTAACTCATCAGTGCCCTTCTCAGGGTTTGTTTGTGCAGATGCAGAGCAAACAGAAGCCTGGATTTGCAGAGTGCTGCTTCTCAGCAGAAACTCCCCTCATGGGTGCTCCCAGGCCACTCCATGGACAGCAAGGTCCTTCACTCAGGTTCATGCCCTGCTCGTATCAACAGGAATCGCTTTCCCTGCCGCCTGCAAAGACACCAAAACCGGCCAGTCTGGGCCTTGGGGCTGCAGGGAATCACCTTCTCAAGGCCTTTCTCCTTTTGCTCCATTTGCTCTCCACAGGGACCAGCCCCTCATTAAAGGGCTTGGTCGGGCTCTGCACCTCCTCCTGAGGAGCAGAGGTGGTGGCAGGACCTCCCAGCCTGAGCCCTATGCCCGGGGCTGGAGAGACAAGGGCAGCCCCAAGGCAGGGGGCGAGGAGCTGGGGATGGCCAGGAGTCAATCAGCAGCTCCACTAATTGCTAAATTCGCTCATTTTCCCACAACACAAGGAGGAAGGAACCCGAGTAAATTGCTGGGGCGGGTTGTGCGTAACCCTTGGCTCAGGGCAGGTCATGAAACTACAGGCTGGCTTTTCACAACTCTCTGACCTCCCCAATTATAGTTTTTTTCAAGTAGTAATTTCCTAATTAACAATTTCTCCCCTTTGAAGCCTTGCACTGCCTTTTCTCCTTTTCTGACAGCAGCAAAATTGTTTATCCCATTTCCTCACGTGGATTTTCACTTGCTGTCCTCCTGAACAATGGTAAGAACAGAACAATACAGGGAAATACTCAGAGTCACCCCCTGCCCAGATCAGAGAGAAATTTCTTATCTTTGACACCTGCTGGCAATTAATCCTCTGCATGCCTGAATTCACAATTGGGAGCCCTCCTGTAACAGGATTCAGCCCTGGGTCCCAGCTGCCCTCTGCCTCCCCAGGAGCTGGAGGGGGCCAAATCCTGCTCTTATTTCAGAGTATTTAAGGAGGAATTTCTCTCTTCCCTTTGGAGCATCCCAGGAGGAACTTCCCTCCCTCCAGTACCCATTAAGGGGAAACTTGGGCACTCTCCAGGCTGGAACCTCTGCTTTTACACCCCTTGGGTTTGACATGAAGATGCTTTTTGTCCATGGAAAGACATGAATTTTCCTACAGAAAACATTTGGATTTGGGGCTGTGTCAGTCCCTCTGTGCCCCTGCAGCAGCCCCACATCAGACATCCCTCAGAATAACAGCATCTCTTTCCTACTGATTATATTTTGAGTTTGTCCTGGAATCTGGAAGGCTGAGGAACTTTCTGCACCATCAAATTAACTCCTGCCCTACCAAGCACTCCGTGCAGTTTTTCAGCCCAGGCTTTTGTTGGAATATAACAATGCCTTGATTTTGCCCATTTGAAAATATTTCCATGCCCTGTACAATGAGTCAGCTTCGCAGAGTGCAGGAAACTGAATAGAAATATTGCAAAGAGCACTGTTCTTTGAAGTGCTCGTGGCATTAGGCAGCCATTTAGTGCTTTAAAGAGCACCATTTTATTAAGTATTTCAAAGCAACTTTGCAGCTATTATTTCTTATTTTGCTGTTTAAACCTGTAAGTTTGAAAATTAATCATTATAGGACCTTTGATGCAAAAATCTATTAATAAAATAAATTCTGAGAGCTACTTCCACACTAAGTTATATTAAAATACTCCTTCATCCCTTTATTAATTTAATGCACATCTCAGAAAGCATCTTAAATATTAGCAATAACATTCTACTAAATAACCCTAACCCCCTATGGCTTCTTGACTTTTCTTCCTTTCACATCTAAGATATTTCTCATGGCTTTCCAGTGACCTTTAAATAAACTTTTGGGGTTACTAATTAGCATGATAAACAATAGATTCCCATTTCATGGGCAATTTCATGGTCAAGCAGCCCACCAGAGACAGGCTGTGCTCTCTGCAATGCCCAGAGTGTCTCCAGCAGAGACACCTTCCCTGAGCAGGATCCCTGGGAGCACAGGGCAGGACAGTGTTCCTCAGTTCCCGAGTGCTGAGCTGAATTCCGGCATTGCCATGGGTAAGATCTTGGAGGAGGGGTCTCACACAGAAGGGGAAAGACACGTTTGAAAGGTTCACAAGAACAGCAACAGCTGCCCCAGTGCCAGTGGGGACGCTGGGGGTGGCACAGAGGAGCACTGGCACCTCCATCCCAGGGAATTCCTTATCGCCCTGTTCCCAGGGCGAGTTCCTCCTGTCTCTTCTCAATTACTCTTCCTTTGGGTTTATCACAGCATTTAATCTGAAGCAGTCACTTTGCAGATAGGTTAAAGCAATTTTTATATATATATTTCTTTTTTTTTAGGTTTCAAGCAAGAGAAAACAAAACGATCCCTGGGATTGCATTTAAAAATGGACCCTGTTAGGGTGGCATGGGAGATCACCACAGGCACTGGAATGGGCTGTCCAGGGAAGGGTGGATGCCCCATCCCTGGAAGTGCCCCAGGCCAGGCTGGAGCACCCTGGGACAGTGGAAGGTGTCCCTGCCCAGGGCAGGGGTGGCACTGGATGAGCTTTAAGGTCCCTCCCAACCCAAACCAGTCTGGGATTGGAAGAGGGAGGTTGTATCCCCACAGGTCAGCGGGATGGGAGGAGCAGGGGATGGAAAAGCAGGCAGGAAGAGGGCAGGGGATCAGGGCAATAAGCACTCGCTGTCAGTCCAGGAGAGCATTTCTAGGCTCAGTTCTGCCCTGATCTCTGGGGACAACTTAACTTAAGCACCACAGAAATTATTTCAACAGCAGCAATGCAAAAAATAACAGGGAAAACATGAAAGGCTCTATTTGGAAAACTAAAAAGCCCCAACTAGGTAAAAGCTGGGGGCACAGGGCAGGTCCCCCCCACCCCTGGCTTTACCAGCCTGTTGCCATAGAAACCCATCACCGCAGAGCTCTGGGGCCCCAAACACTGCAGCATCCACTGATGCCAAGGAAACCCAGCCCTCCGTGCTCGGGAAGGGCTGCCCTTCCCACTCCAGCTCGGGAGCAGAGCAGGGATGGCTCAGAGTGCAGCTGCCTGGATGGTTCCTGGCATTCCATTCCCGACTTCCAGTGATTTACAGGCCAGCTTCCATTTGATGTCCATGTGCTCACATATGAGATTACGTTATGTGCATCATTTTCTGAAAATATCCTTACACCACAGTGCACTGCATAAAGCAAATAGTGGATTGATGGGAAAGAAATAACAGAATATTAAAGCAAAATCAATAAACGCCTTCAAATCTCATCTTTCAGCCGTACTTAACGTTGTTTAGGGAGGCAGGGAAGTTCCCAGGAGCCGTGGAGCTGGCCACGCTCCCAGCTGGAATGAGGAGCAGGAAACCTTGGAGAGACAGCAGCACCTTCCTGGTGCATGGGGAAAAACGCTAAAGAGAGAAGCTGGGGTTTGATAACCCAGGGCAATATTAATCAACAATTAGCATTCAGCCAAGCACCTCCACAGCAACCAGCTGCTCCCAGCTGTGACACGGCTCGGGCTGGAGGGCAGGCAGAGCAACCACCGACACTGTGCTAATTGCTCAGATAAAAACCTCGGCTTGTTTCACCTTTTATCAGCAGGAATATTCTGTGTCATCTCTGTTTTCCGGGTGGGAAGTGGTAGGGGAGTGCTGGGCTGGGGGCACACCGGGCTCCTGCCATAGATCCCCTCGCTCGAGGTGCAGGAGAAGGTGCTGATGTGAAATGTTTTTATATAGGCCAATTCTCTGCCAAAAGTGGGTCCAGAATTAGGTCAGTAAGTCGGTATTTCCACACGAGATGATGTGCCCTGATTTTCCAAAGTGCTGAGTACCCAGCCCAGAAGTTCCCTCGTGGGGCTTGAAACTTTATTTTTGGCACCTGGTTGTATAGAAAGACCATCTGTGACAGCCAGCGCTGCTGCCACGTAATTAATGCCAAGTTACATAAGCCATTCATGAATAAGCATTATTTTCCATATATTAAGCTTGCAGACACAGGCTTCAGAACTGAAGTGGTATTTAGCAAGGTAGGCCTCTGAAATTGTCAATTAATGCTCCTTGACATTTTCTAGGTATGTTAATTTATATGGAACCACTGCAGCCAACTCTGCATAAGATAACTCGGAGCCCTGGCCATAAACTAAGGAGAAATATGCAGCTGAGGAGCATTACGGCTGCTCTTTGTCATCTCCCTGACATAATGCACGTTGTGTATGCACTGCAGGGAAGATAAACACATATATAAAGCAGGCAATTACCTCAGCTCACACGGACTATCATATTTATGGCCATTTGCAGGGCTGGATGTAATTCATTGACTTTAGGTGCTGGAGTAAATACATCACTCTAACCCCACGAGCCAGGCTGTGAAATGCAGGTATCAACATTTGCTGCCATCTGCTAAGCCACGAAATCCTCCGTCCTCCTTCCAAAGTGGTGGGCAGGGGGAGGAATTATGGGAAGAGCTGGGATCAGAGCTGCTCGCTGCCAAGGAATGGCGGGGAATGCGGGCAGGACACTGCAAGGAGAGGGTTACATCTGACAAATCCACAGACTGAAAGTCTCGTTCCTTGGAAAGGCCGGTTCCCCTGCGGAGCGGCCCTTGGAGTGCATCACGGCAGGGTCACAGCCTGAGCATCCCTGGAGAGCAGCACAGCTGTCCCGGTGCTGCTCTGTGGTTGCACTCAGTGACCTTAAAGATCTTTTCCAGCCTAAACAATTCCATGATTCCGTGTTTTTCCAAGGAGGTGGCCCAGTCTGAGTGCTTCCCTCAGGATCAGGTACCCACCACGGGCTTAAGAGGAGCCAGGTTCCACATGAATGTGAACACAGAAAACAGCAAGAGCAAGGTGGTTCAGCCTGGAGAAGAGAAGGCTCCAGAGAGACCTTAGAGCTCCTTCCAGTGCCTAAAGGGGCTCCAAGAGAGCTGGAGAGGGACTGGAGATAAGGGCCTGCAGTGCCAGGACAAGGGGAAATGGCTTCCCACTGGAAAAGAGTAGGTTTAGATGGGATATCGGGAAGGAATTGTTCCCTGAGAGGGTGGGGAGGCCATGGCACAGGGTGCCCAGAGAAGCTGTGGCTGCCCCTGGATCCCTGGCAGTGCCCAAGGCCAGGCTGGACGGGGCTGGGAGCAGCCTGGGACAGTGGAAGGTGTCCCTGCCACGGCAGGGGGTGGGAATGGATGGGCTTTGAGGCCCTCCCAACTCCAACCACTCTGGGATTCTCTGATCACACTCATCCATCCTCCCCAAGCCCAGCCAAGGGGCAAAACTTGCAGGGTCCATTCTCCTGAGCTGAGCTGCTTGGCCACAGAGCTGGCAGGAACGTGGCACTTTGGTGCCCTGAGTCAGAGCCACTTCCAGCCCCACAACCAGCCTGGGATAGCGACAGGGGCTGGATTTCTCAGACACTTTGCCCACCGAAATTGCCACTCATATTGTCCATGGCATACGACTCATGAGGAGCAATTAAAGCCCAATTCCTCTTCCCCCTGTGCTCGCTGCAGTCACTCAGCGAGCCGAGGGCGGGCACACAAATGTGCCGCTCGCATTTGCTGTCATTTCACGGCCGATTTCATCTGATGTGAAATGGGGAAGGCAGTAAAGAATCAAATCAGAAAAACCATTTAACCTCCCAGATTATGAGAGGATATATCACTCAAAACGCAGCACTTCCCAGATCCTCAGTTAAACTGGAATCAGCCTGGCTGACGTGAATCCCAAAGACATCCAGGCTGTAGAGGCACGGAGCTGTGACCTGACAGCACAGGGAGCTGGAGATGGATGTTTAGCAAATGTAGATTTCAATAGATATTCCCAGAAATTGGAAACATTTTGCAGCTATATCTTCAACAATCACAGTCTATTCTATTCCATAACCAATATGAGCGATTACTCGAGGAGATATAACAAATGCAAAATGTTTTAAAAAAAGATTTTGAGAGTGATAAAAAATGAATTACACATGCACAGTGAGGAAAGCAGAAAGAGAAGGGCTGCTCTACAAGAAGCACAGCTGATCCCTTCATGTTGTATCGCTTGGGGAAAGGAAAAAGGGGGGATAAATTAAGCACTTCATTGTGTAAGTAAGTTTTAAGGTAATCTGATTACAACAGCTCCCACTAGCACCCTTCCAGAGCAGCAAAGGATAAAATCAATAATGAACATCAACATTTCCATTTTGTTTAGTGGCTCTGTAATTCAGCCACGAGAATCTGCCTTTCACTCAGGGCTTGGCCAAGGGAGGGCCAGGACTACCCCAGCTGGGATTTCTCCAGCTGATGTATCCAGGAATTGCTCATTTATTGCTGAGAAAAGAACAACACGGCTCCAACAGTGATACTCTGGTGTAATTATTGGGGAGAAAATATAAAGCTTTTAGGACTTAGGGCTTGATTTGATGCTGCTCGAGATATTGATAGCATTTGGTATTTAATGGTCATCTAAGATCAGGCTGCTGTTGTCTTAATCTATCCTTGAATATTAAAATCTCAAACACTAATCCTTGTTCCCAGTGGTTTAAACAGAGAAAACAGAGAGGAAGTGGAACTCAGAACCGTGGTCCTACACATCAGTGGCACAGGGAATGGACACCAGGCTCTAGGGCCATCAGCTACACCTTTTCCCACCTGAATTTTCAGTCTCCGCTACAAAATAGTTTCATCCCACTGAAATCAGAGTGGTGCAAAACTTGTTTCCAGTCTACACCCAGCACTGCCCCTGACTACACAGAAATGACCCATCCACAGTAATCCATGGCTACAATATCCATCTGTTTCCATGCCCACACAGCTGCCCACATCTGGGCAATGCTTTCCTGCACCCCTCACCCAGCTGGCGGGGCTGGAGGTGCCTCACTGTAACAGCACTGCTTCCACATTTCCCGATCTTCATTCCACCCCTGTACAACAAAATCGTACCAGGAGAGAGGAACTGAAAATCTGAGATTTGCCCTTGTTGGGGCACAGCAGCCTGGCCTTGTTTCCCTCTGAACCCCACTCCTGGTCCAGCTGCAGCTGGTGGTGCTGCAAGTGAGAACAACAACAAAGAAACAAGGGATGAATATTCTTCTTACAACAGCTGGAGATTCCCCTAATCCCACGTCCTCTGGGCCACCTTGAAGGTTCTCTGTGTCTGTCGAGCAGGGATAAAGGAGGCAGCTCCCATCCCATGGAGAAGCCCAAGCTGTCCCACAGTGCAGGAGCAAGCAGAGCTTTCTGCACCACTGACGAGCAAATCATTCACTTCCAGCTACAGAGTCTGGTGTGCACTCGGAGTCATCCCACGCCACGCACGAGCCAAGAGCTGTAAACGCTCCACACCCTGTCCTGACAACAAAGCTCGTGTTCAGGGGGAGCTCCGGCAGCAGGGCAGAGCCGGGTTAGCTCGAGCATCCCTCACAGCACTTCCAAAGCTCTGGATTACACTCCAGGAAAGCCCTGGCACCGTGGCTGGGAAGTGACACGGCAGTTTTCACACTCACTGCAACCCTGGAGCCCTCTCCTCCTCTGCCAGCCCAGTCTGGGACTCTGCAGCTGGAGAGATCCACCCGAGCTGGGACCCTCTCCAGCCTGGGAGAACGTATCCCATCAGAGCAGCTCCTGCTGAATTCCCTGCGTGAGAGGGAGCAGGCACAGGGGTAACGTGGGGAGAGCTGAGCCTCAGCCCCGGGGCAGAACACGGGTGAGTCTCAGGCCAGGGCTGGCATCTGTTCCTCAAACACGGCCAGTTCTCAACACACAGCTGCAGGATGGATTTTACAGCCCACCTCAAGGGCAGCAGGAGCATTTCCGAGGAAGCCTCCTCTGGAATCCCAGGAATGAGCAGAGACATCCCCGTGTGCCACACCATGAATCACCTCAGCATCCCTGGGCTTTGCCACATCTCTGTTTTCTGGCGGAAGAACAGAAGGCTTAACAAAACCCTTCTGATTTTTTTTTCAAGGACAAAATAACAACTGCTATATTCACAATAAATGGAGATTTATATAGAAAGCCATTTACTTGAAGGTGAAATATTTCCAGTTTTCAGAAAAAGCCCATTTTTTCCAGATTCCATGTCTGCATTCCATGGTTCCCACTCTCCCTTTTTACTGTCATTTTCCCCATTGAGAATAAAGGAGGGAGAAAAACAGCACACAGGAGTTCTGCCCAGATTTAAAATCACAGTGCATTCAGAAAAGCACTCATTTTTTGAAAGGCAACGTTTCCTGGACCATTTTCCAACAGGGAAGACAGGAATATCTGCAGAAGGTTAAACGCTGTTGGTGTTCCCAAGCTCTGTTTTATGGCTGGGTTTGTGCTTGCTTCACCTTAGGCAGTTTGGGTTCAAACCCAGACAATCGGGAAATCGGGAAACCAAGGGCTGCTCGGCTCCTTTTGGAGCAGGGACAGCTTGGATATGTCTGAGACCTGCTGAGCCACCCAAATCCCAGGAAATCCCTCCGGGCTGGGAGCGCAGAGGGCTGAGAGAGGACCAGGGGATGTGGGACAGACCTGGGGGCACCCAGCCCTGAGGGATGTGCAGAGCCCTGGCGGTGCTGCGGCTCCCACCCGTGTCCAGAGCTCCGGGAATGAGGATTTCCATGGGATCCTGGCCCGTGGGAGGGGAGGGGAGGGGCAGCGTGACGGGGGAGCCATCGGGAGGGACAGAGCACGACAGGCAGCGATCTGGAGGCTGTAAAAATAAATGGGTTGTGTTTCACTGGGTTTGATGTGCTCGTATCATCTGTAAATTATCTACCCAGCCATTTTTCCAGGGAGCCATTATTCTGTCAGGCCCAGGGCTGCCAATTCCAGCCCTCCCAACCATATGCACGGCTGTAAACCTTGAAAGCAGCTGTCTCCAAAGCAAGCCGGTTCGGGAAGAATGGGAAAACAAATTACATAAAAGCAGATTAACGTCTCTTTAACTTCCTTTAAAATATTTCTTCCCCACGGCCTCTGTAATCCCATTTTTTAAGGGAATTTGGTCTCTTTATTTGTTATTCTTATCAGTGTGACTTGAATTTAAAGCTTTATGCTTCATGTTTCTGCCCAGGGACCTGTTGTGATGATAATCCTCAGGCTTTTCCACGCTGGGAATGGCTCTTTGAGCAGTTTCAGCCCCTTGCACTGGTATTTCCCATGAGACAAAGACAGCCAGGGAATGCCTGGTGTCTTTAGCTGAAGCTCCTTGGTGGAAAGAAGCAGTTTTTGGACAGTCTTGGGTTTTATTGCTTTCTCTTTTAACTTTGGACTGCTTGGATATGTGGCACTCGCTTGCCCAGAGCAGCTGTGGCTGCCCCTGGATCCCTGGCAGTGCCCAAGGCCAGGCTGGACGGGGCTGGGAGCAGCCTGGGACAGTGGGAGGTGTCCCTGCCATGGCAGGGGTGGCACTGGATGGGCTTTAAGGTCCCTCCCAACTAAATTCATTGTGGGATTCTGTGATCCCCAGTTCACAGACGGGCAGGGGAAGCACCAGGCGGGCACCAAGTGCCTGAAGGAGCAGGATCAGCCCTGTGTGGTGCCCAGGGGCAGCGTGACCACCACAGTGGGCAGCCGTGGCTGCTGTTCCACTGCCCCAATCCCACTGGGAAGGGCTCTGCACAGCAGAGGAGCCCTGAGCAAGGAGCCAGGCACCCGCCTCGGGAAAATCGCGTGCGGCGTTGGGGGAGAGGCAGATTGGGCCCTTGGGGACAGTGAGAGATCAGAGAATTAAAACTGAATGAGCTCCCTGTGCCCTCTGCAATTAAAGGGAACTTGAAAGAGTTTCAATTTGGTGATATCATTAACTTCCCCTTCTCCTCGCTCCCACTGCAGTTCAGAAGAGTCCTTCTCCTCTGTTTATTGACTGAATGATGAAAGACTGAGCTGAAGAGACCCAAGAAAAGCAAAGTTTGAAAAGTTTTCAGCCCTTTCATCAGTTCTTTAAACAATGTTCAGAAAAACATGAGAGACAGGCTGTGCTTGAGAGAAATATTGTAATGAAAGCTGCGTGCAGTGGGCTCTGCTGTCCAAATGTGACTCGAATACTCGCAGCCCGATGTCGTGTGAAGATTTACTTGGCAATTTTGTCACAACAAGGCTGTTGAGAAACACATTTATACTTACCCAGCTCTTTCCCTTATTTGCCAAGGGAAAAAACTGCTTTGGTGCACCAGCCAGGTAGGAAATGCTGCGAGTTTAACACTAAATGTATGTGCACATAGGTATGGCAGGAAGGCAGGGATCTCAGGGAGCATGGACTGTGTGTGTCACACACCTCCAGAACACAACCTGCCACAGAGCACCCCAAACCCACGTATTTCCACAGATCTCTGCCCTGTGTTCCTTCTCCTGTAATTCCTGGCGTTCTTGTCCTCTAGCTGGAAGGAAACTGAGCCTTGATGAGCCCTGGGATGCTCCTGTAGGTGATGGGAGCAGCAGAGGGATGGGGTTCCACACCAACAGCCCAACTGGTGTAAAATGCCCTTGCCTGGAATTGCTGCCAAGTCTCATTTTCCATAAAATCACAGAATCCCACAATGGTTTGGGTTGGGAGGGACCTTAAGGATCCTGCAGTTCCAACCCCCTGCCAGGAACTAAAAGGATGATTTGGATCTGTGGGGCAGGAAGGGTTAACATGGGAATCCAGTTAGAAAGAAATCCTAATTATTTCAGCAATCAAATGCAGTGACTCACCTTATGAGGGAGCCAACAGATGCCCTCAGCACAGACATTTTCCTTGTTTATTTTCTTGTCTTCTCAGACTGGGAGGAGAACGTGGGGGATCCCATTCCTGACCATCTGGCATTACTGTGAAAAATACAGTGTGAGATATTCCACAGTTGTCTCAGCAGCTCCCTTCTGGATGACAGATTCCCATGTTCTCATGACAGCTTTGGTTTTTTCCAGGCTCTGCCCACCCATGATACAACCTCAGGAGATCTGTCCGTTTACAACCCCATCCTCAATCAGCTCCTACTTCAGGTCCCTTATGAAAACCGGGGGTCCAGTGAATAATTTTTGGTCAGAACTGAGAATTTGAAACCCTGGGGTCACAGGTGGTGAGGCTGGTGCTGTTCCTGTGCTCCCTGAGGGCTGCCCTTGCGGGACTCGAGTGCTGGTCGGTGATGGTGTGCACGGACTGATCCTCAGGGACAAGCCCCAACTTGGCTGGCAGTGGTGCATTTTTGCCCCTTCCCAAGCACTGCAAACTTGGCCCAAATGTGGTGTAAGTCCACCACCGCCCCGCTCTGCAGAGGGCAGGCCACGAAAGCTGAGTGACCGAGGTCAGCCCGAGATGGCGTTTCAGGCACGAGGCTCCCCTCGGCACCTGCGGCTGCCTCCAGCGCGCCCTGCGTTTGTCTCAGAAAGGCTCAAAAGCGAAAAGAAGCTCCCATCCCAATTTCCTCCTCCTCGTCTCACTCAAAGCTGCTCCGGGAGTCGCCCTGGACGCCGCGGCACCAGCGAGGCAGCTGTGGGAGCCTGACGAGCTCTGCGTGCCCGGGAACTGTCTCCTAGCAATAAGGAAGATGTAAAAGCCTCAAAATAACTCCTCCTTGCATTTCTTGTCGGTGACTCACGCCGTACAGCACGGCGTTTGGGGTTTTGTTAGGATTTTTGTCCTCGCTTTCTTCCAGCGAACCCGCTCGTCCTGTGCGCAGGGGGTGAAACGAGGCTCGGCAAAGGGCGCAGGTGCTGCCTCAATTTGAGAAGCCAGGAACATCCCCGGTGTTGGCACAACCTGGGTGCAGCTCCCAGCCTGCTGACACATGAGAAGAAGCTGTGACAGCTGGGATGATTTGCAGTTACGAGGCATTTTGCACAACCTGAGCAGGGAAATCACCAACTCTGCTCGCTGTGTCCCACCAACACTCAGCAGATGCTTTGCAAAACAGAGGGGAAATGGTTTGGGATGTTTGATGTGTTTGGAAACTGGGAATAACCACGTTCAAGGGAATGGAGTGGTACAGTCTGCAATGGCTGTGAGGTGGTGTCTGGCCTGACAGGGGTTTAGCAGCACTGCTGAGTGAAAAAGGAGCAGGTTTCCTGTTCTGCTGCTGGATTTACACCATTCCACAGCCGGGCTGTCAAGAGGGACTGTGGAATCATCCAGGACAGAAATGATTATTTAAAAACCAAACACACGCAGCTGAATGGCCAGATCTCGGTCCCAGAAGTACCTAGACATGTTTCTAAGCCCCCCCCCCCCCCCCNTTATCTTTTTCTTTTCCTGAACAATCCTCACCCTCTACTTCTGATTGAAAAATATCTAAAAATAGTTGTGGAGAAGAACTCTAATGAATTATGCAATGGACATATGCTCTCACATCAAATCTTGATGTTTACTTTATCTGATGTCATGCAGAAGATTGAAGGCTGGGACTGTGCTGGGAATGATCCCAGCTCTGCAGTGGGATTCTAGGTCACATCCCCTCATCTCTGATCAGGCGTGGGAGCACCTGGGAGAGCAGATGGCTGGACAATGTAGCTATGGCTGGTGGTTTAATTTTCCTGGATTAAGGAGCAAGTACTCTGCAAGTAGTTTGATTTGCTAAAGATGCAGCAGCAACCCTGGCACAGGAAAACCTTCCCCAGCTCCAAGGCTGAGCCGCCTTCTCGCAGAGCTTCTGGTAACTCTGCAAATCTCCAGGCAACTCATCCACCAGTCACTTCCCAGTTATTGCCATTTTTATTACTTATCTCTAAGAAATATCCAGCCAAAAAAAGAGACAATTTAAAATCTACCTTCCAGCCACGCAAAGAGTGAAGGGCCTTATCCCGAAGTGACTGTAAAAAAGGGGAGAACAAAGATCTTTCATTTGTTTCATAACTCCTCCTGACTGCTTCTCCTTGCCATTGTGAAGCGGCAGATTTCAGACCTGCTGGCTCCAAACCAAGGCTGCTTCCAGAACATCTTCATCCAGCAGGGCCTGATCCAGGGAATGCAACACAAACCTGCGGCTCCCCACTGCTGCTGTGCCCCAGGTGAACTGGCTGCCAGCCACCTCAGCAGCTCCTGGCTCCCACACTCTGCTCAAAATGCAGCTGGAGCTCCTCAGGAAGTCACAGCTGGCAGCACCAAGCCCTAAGAACTCTTAATCTTAACAACCATCTCCCACAAGGAGTTTTTGAGGCTGAACTTGGACAAATCTTGTCCTGAACAGCAAATAAAGAATGAAGCATGGTTCTGGAAAAAGAATTGCTAACCTTAACAGCTTCAATTGGACAAGAATTAATTAGCCAACAGCAAAAATCCCCCACTATTTCAGAGGTGGATACATGGGGGTAAACCGATTCCAAGTATAATTCCATTGCCTTCCACTGAAATCCATTAGGAGTGGATTTAGTCCAGCATGGGTGCACAACATATCACTGCAAACTCATCCCTAAGCCACATGGACAGATGTGAAGATTACCACGAGGGGTCTGAGATTTAGAATTCATAAATGAATTTCTTGTTTCTCTATGGAGGGGCATGGCAGGATTATGTGGAGAAAATTACACATTCTTGTATTGAATTTTAGTTAGGAGCAGCTTCGAGATAAAATTAACCAGAGTAGCGAATGGATTATAATAAAACAACACTGATACTAAAATAAAAAGGGAATTACTCTCTTACTTTCACACCTATCAAATTTAGAGGAAGAAAAAACCTACAGTAGCACTGTGTGTATTATCAGGACAGTCAATGAGACATGAAACAAGGACGAACTCCATTTGCCTGGGCAAAAAGCCCAGTTTGGAAGTAATTGCTGTAGTGGTGTAGCAGCTGCAGATATAGCCAGATCAAATCCAAAGATCAAACGCTTATTTCATTTTGATAAAAGTCATTAAACCACAAATCAACTTACTTTGGAGTACAGTCAGGAAATAACTCTGTATATACCATCTGCACATAACTCTCCCCTAATAAATTAAAGCAGTGACAGCAGATTTCTTTTGTGAAATCCTCAAACTTATATTTCATTAAGTATCAACATTTCTCATTTAGATTTGATTTAGCAGATAAGCCCCTTGCACCATGTTTCAAAGCAGAGCAGAGGCTTTCTGGGCTGAGTGGGTGTACTGGGGCCGTCTGCCTGCCCTGGCAGCTCAGGGCCAGGCTCAGAGCACAACTCAGCACTCTGCCTCTGGGTCTCGGGGTGACAGAGGATGGAGCAGCATCCAGGGCTCACCCACAAAATTCAGGGAGCACCACAGAAGCTGTGGAAGTGGGGCTTCTTCAAGGATGGTCCAAATATGAGCAAGAGCACAAGAGAAAGAATGTGGAATGTAGCACTTGCATCAGAGAAATTTAATTACTGAAGTGCACTTCCTTCAGGGCGTTAACTTGGCCCTGGAAGGAGCCTTTGGAGAGCTCCTGGGCATTGTCACGGGGTGTTCCAAAGGCATCTGGCCATGGAAGGAGCCTTTGGAGAGCTCCTGAGCATTGTCACGGGGTGTTCCAAAGGCATCTGGCCATGGAAGGAGCCTTTGGAGAGCTCCTGAGCATTGTCACGGGGTGTTCCAAAGGCATCTGGCCATGGAAGGAGCCTTTGGAGAGCTCCTGGGCATTGTCACAGGGTGCTCCAAAGGCACAGCCTCTGCCCAGCCAGCNTAGGCAGCCCTTGGAGCATCCGGATGGGATGGGATGGGATGGGATGGGATGGGATGGGATGGGATGGGATGGGATGGGATGGGATGGGATGGCTGGCAGGGGTTTGCCTCAGCAGATTCAGGGTGGGAAGAGGGATTTCACAGCAGCAGCACTGCTTGGATTTGAAGCCTGCAGAGCCTTCATCCCTTGTCTCATCCCAACCCAGCCCCTGAGGCTCCTGTGGCTGCCCAAGGGGCTGATGGAGGTCGTGTTCAAGAGCCAACACAAAGCTAAGAGCCTTCCTATCCTTACTTAGGTTTGCCTAAACTCCTGGGTGCTTGTGAACAATTTAGGATTATTTTATTTGAGTCACAATTACAAGGCCCTCACCTTTCTTGAATAGTTTTTCATTCTCCTTTTTAGTTCATCAGGATTTAAGTGCACAATTTTTGTACACAGTTCTCTGCAGTTGTGCCACAGTCTGGCCAAGTTCTCTGTATCTGCAACCCAAAATTCAGCTTTCCTGCTGTGATTATGGCAATCAGTCTCCAGCTCTCACTGCCTGTTAAATTATTAGATTGTTCTGGGTGTCTGGAGCTGCATTAATGTTCATCAAAACCTTGCGAGATCAAAGACTAGAACTTCACCTTAATAAATTAATCAGTTTTTTAGGCCAGGAATCAGTCTGTTGATTTACTCCTACTACACTTCCCACAACAGGTAATTCACCCTCAGCCTTCAGAAAATCCCTGTATTACAGTTTGGTGGATTTAGAGATAAAAAAGTTCATTATTGATGTCGTGATTAACAAATAGTTATCAAGACAGTGTATAACCAACGGATGGATTATGAAATTTTCATATAATTTTTTTTTTTCCCATGGTAATTCGTTTATATTTTCCCGCTAAGGAAAGAAGGACTCACCTCCTGCTCCTGTGTTGAGCTCCCACCATTCCTGGGATGGGTTCCTGTCCAGAGGATCCTCTTGGGCTGAAGACAGGAACACTCATATTTGGCAGGCCTTTGCTGTCCCAGACACATTTTTGAGTGAGTCTCTCTTCCACCTGCATCAATGATTGGATTGGAAAAATTTGCCCTATAAATGGGGATTATTTCTAATCCTCACATTATTAGAATTCTTCACACCCAGGAGCGATTTCTGAGGATAAAAAGAAAAGTTTTAAATGAGTTTTGAAATATTCTTCTGAAAACTAATATAACAGCACAACTATTGGATTTTTCTAATAAAACCCCATCAACTTGAATTCCTAGATATTAATGGATTCCCTGTCTGTGCTAAGCCTTGAGATGTTCTTAGTTCAAGCCAAACTTTTCAAATATGAAGCAGGAAGGAAGGGAGTCAGTGCAGAGTCATCAGGAGACTGAGGCAAAGTCAGGCCAGCACAGGTGATGATATGAATAATGACATTTATGCTGCAGGAATTTAATTAGACCGAGAAAGGATTTGTAGTAAAGATGTCACAATAACTCAAGACAAAATGAAAATCAGTCCAAAGACATTCAGTCCCTAATTAGTTTGGGAATAGTAGATTAAAGATAAACTTGGAAAAATTGGTGGAGTGACTGGCTATTAGGGGCCACGAGAACGTAGGATGTCACCTTAGATTTTTCACTTTTTGATGCTTTTCAAGAAGACCAAGTGCAGAAAAGAAAATCGAAAATCCAGGAGCTGATTTCTCTTCTTTCTTCAAGAGATCAAACATTTTTGCTTTTAGTAAACCCAATGACAGCCACAAGCCTTGGTTGTTGACAGTGATTTTCTTCCTGAAATAATGAGCTGCGTGACACCTTGGTTATATATGGAAAACAGCAACTTTGTGTACAGACAACATTCAATTTCTGTGTACTGCTGTTTGAAAAGCAGAGGAAAAAAGGTCTTTCTGATCATCCACAATAAGTTATTTTCTCAGTGCTGGCTTGTTCCACGCAAGACAAATGAAAGGAATAACAAAGCAGGATATTCACAAAAGAACCAGGAAGATTTTCGGGCTCGGTGATTGATCTGGATGTGTTCACATTTAGGTAGGAAGAAAAGGAGTTTATGCAAAACATTTTGCAGTCGCCACTAAACGGATTTTAAAGCTTTGGGATTCTGGTGGAGCTTTTCCAGCCGAGCCCTCATGTCCTGCCTGGCTTCGGGGTGCCAAAGTCCTTCACGTCAGGGGTGTCTGGCTGCTTCCCACCCCACCAGTGCCAACAGCGAATTCCTGCTGACTCCCGGCTCTCAGCTCGCAACATAATCATGGAATCAAGGAATGCTTTGGGTTGGAAGGGTCCTTAATGTTCACGTCATTCCAACCCCTGCCACCTCCCACTATCCCAGGTTGCTCCAAGCCCCATCCAGCCTGGCCTTGAGCACTTCCAACATATTGACCAAGCAAAACCAGAAGTCACATTCTTGGGTCATTCAAAATCTCTCATTTTATGTTCCTATTAAAGGAAGAGACCTGAAGGAGTCTCAGTAGGTTCACCAGACCAAAATCCTGGGAAGAGGCCATCCTGACCAGGGGATTATCTGTCCAGCATCCCTATGGCCCTCTGAATTCTCACTGATTCCCATGAATTCTCACTAATTCCCATCAATTCTCACTAATTCCCACGAATTCTCACTAATTCACATGAATTCTCTCCCTGACTTAGGCCAGAAAGCAAGTCAGGGGAGTGACCCATCCTTCATCCTCGAGAGGTATTCACTTGAAACAAAAAGAAAGGAAAACAAACCCCAGAAAAGGCAATAAAGTCCTGTCTGCCTGGCTTGGAGAAGGGACCTCACCCCTGCATCCCACAGGTTGGTAAATCTATCACACAATGCATCTTCTTGTGTTTTATCCCAAGTGGAACAGACCCAGCCAATCAGGGAAACTCAAAATTAGGAAGAAAATACATTTAGTAGAAAAAAAGTAGCATTACCTAGATTGTAAACACGGTAACAGTAACAACAGAGGCTATTTTGTGTTGTCATTCAACTACACCCCTGCTTTAAATAATTCCTTCAAACACCACCGAAAACATGAATACAGTGAGCAGAGGAAAACAGGAGCTATCCAAAATCCACATCCCAAGTGGTTAATTTGCCGGGTTTCTTTTCACTGTAAGTTCCATGCAACCCCATCAATCCTCATTTGTCCTCTGAAGGAATTCCCACGGCTGTTCCAGAGCCCTTCCTGCACGCCGTGCCCCCGAGAACACCCTCAGTGCCTCAGCACCACCAACCCGCTGTGCTTTAAATACAACCCTGCACTCCGGAGCTGCCCAGCTTCACAAATTCCTCTCTCTGACCTTCCTCAAGGACAGGGCTGTTTCCCCCATCTGCAGGGCAGTGCAAAACGCTGCTCTCAGCCTCGCAGTGCATATGGTGCTCCCCATGCCGTGCCCAGTGCCATCCCTGTGCCACGGCCCTGCCTGGCCTCGGGCTGTCTGTGCAGGTGCAGCACAGGCTGCTGCTCTGCTGCTGATTCCTGCTCGTTAGTCACTCTCCCCGCTCTCCTCCTCGGCTCCACTCATGCTGTTCTCTTCCTTGCTGGATTGTAAAACCGAGGGAGGAATAGCATCCTTCAAAATATTCAATCTGTCAGGCTTTTCTTTCGACCTTCTGCAGGGTCATAGAATAGTTTGGGTTGGAAGGGACTTTTGAAGACATCTAACCAACGCCCAAAATAGGTCAAAATAGGTTTTTTCACCTTTATCTAAACATTTTTTCATTATGGAAGAGAAATAAATTACATTACACATGCCAGCAGGCTGAAAGTCTGCTTGAATTTTTGAGTCCAGTTCCCACAGCCAGGGAGGAGAGGGATTTTTGTCTCACCAGCACATGAGACTGATGACACTTTCTTTAAATCTCACTTTGTTTGGTTTCTTCATTGGAACAAGAGAGATTTGTGAGTGAGGAGGGGGTGGGTAAGCTGTGGGAGGTCAGCACTTACACCCACCTCGTCCAGGTCCCGGCTCCTCAGCAGCCTCCTGACGCCGCCCCAGCAGGGCACGAGGGGATCAGCGGTGCAGGAAGCTCGGCAGGATGGAGAAAAAGGCAATTCTTGCACGGTGAGTAGGCAGGGAAGAGGGCAACCACGGCAGATGGCAGAGCTGAAGCAGCACCCAGTGGCTCGTGCTGCATGACGAGCTGTCAGCGTTCCTGGGAACAACAACCCTATAATTACATGCAGCCCTCACGCTGTGTCTCCCTGCGTGGAGGATCCCTCTCCACAACCTCCAGAGGATTAGAGGCACAGAAAGAAGGGTGTCACACCAGCCAGGGGCACTGGGCAAGCCTCTGGCAGGGGAGAGGAGCTTGTGCTGTGCTCGGCCCGACCAGCCCTGGCCCCGTCCTTCACCACAACACATCCCTCAGCCAGCACTGAGAGCATCTCTGAAAGCCCAGCGCACACAAGTCTTCTATTTTAACGTCAAGGTCCGAGTCAGAGAAGAGAGTTTAGAGTTTACTCATTTTAACATCTGTAAAATTAATTACTGATCACTTGACAAAATAAATTAACCCTATAATAAGGTTTTTAAAAATGCGATTAGTGTAATTTGTTAAATGACATTTGTACACAGTATCAAGTTCTTCCTTGCCTTACACCTCCCCTAATGCTCTCCTCAGTGAGTAAAAGGCTGGCAGAATTTAACCTCTAATATTTAAGTGGCATGCTCTTATTTCCCTGGGGAACTGACCCAATCCAGAGCATTGCCTATTTATAGCACTTTCCAAAATAAATCATGAGGCGAGAGGGTAGAAAGGCTGTTAGGAAAGGCTATATTTGTTGATAAAACTAGAAAAAAAAGTAATATTGCTGTGTGTTCCCATCCAAACTTACCTCCAGCGGGTGCTGTAAATTTTAAATTGTTACTAAAACTGTGCAGCTCAGAAATAAAGTGGCAACTCTCCACAGTGGGCCCTGAAATCCCAGAATGGTTTGGGTGGGAAGGGACCTAAAATATCATCCAGTGCCACCCCTGCCGTGGGCAGGGACACCTCCCACTGTCCCAGGCTGCTCCAAGCCCCGTCCAGCCTGGCCTTGGGCACTGCCAGGGATCCAGGGGCAGCCACAGCTGCTCTGGGCACCCTGTGCCAGGGCCTGCCCACCCTCACAGGGAACAATTCCTGCCCAGTATCCATTCCCCTTTGTCCTGTCACTCCATGCCCTTGTAAAAGGCCATGTGGGCAGAAAAACCCCCCTGTTGGACCCTCACCAGTCCAACCCTGAACATTTCCTCCCTCTTTGGCTTTCAGGACTGGAGGCCGTGGCTCAGGACCAGCTCTGACAGCCTCAAGACAATCCTGCAGCAGGATGCTGACAGTGGGGTGGCTCCAAGACAGCTGAGATGATAGCAGGGATGTTTCCCAGCTCAGAGCTGTGAGACAGCAGGATGAGGATGGGAATACACTGTGCATCTGTGACAGCAGCCCTGGAGAACTCCCTGTTGGAGGGAAGGAGCTGGCTCACTCCAAAGCAGCAGCCAGCACGGACAGTCAGACGGCGACGACCGGGAGCAAACACAGTGAAGTTATTTGGCAACACAGATGGGCCCTGAGTCACTCCTTGGATCTGTCTCCAAACACAGTGTGACAGTCAGAGCTACAGTCAGGTTTTGGAAGAGCTTGGCAAGGAGCAGACAGTGATAAATGTGCCAAATATCCTCTGACCTTCTAACTGTCCCATCTTCCCATGGCTCTGTCCCGCCTGTGGCTGCAGTTGCCATTGGCCGAGCACACAGCACAGCACTGCAGCCCCAGAGACCACTTCAGTCACTGGTCTGGAGGGGTTTTATTCAAAAAAATCCAGGATACGTTAGGAAAGCTCACTTTGAGCTGACTCACTGAATAATCTTTTGGAATCACATCCGCGTTTGGCCTGGAGCAGCGGAAAGATTAGAAATTTCCTATCTCTGGTTCTCATGAATACAGATTTCCATGCATTCATCACAAGCCCAGAGCATCCCCTGCCCGTGGCACTGCTCCCCGCTGCCACGCTCCAGCAGGCAGGTGCGGGAGAAGCTGATCACAGGGAATGTTGGCCCCTGGGGAAGCGTCCCGGCGCCGGGAGCCGCTCGCAGCATCAGTCACGGGGGACGCGCGATCGGGGCGGCCAGGAGGGAAGAGACGTCTTTTCAAAAAGAACCACGATCCTTTCATTCTCTGCATGTTTTTCTGGAGAGCTGGGAGCGTTTGTCCCTTTCATTCTCCCTGCTAACTTTTATCAGCAGAGAAAACCAGGGAAGAGTGACACTTGAGCAGAGCAGCTTCCCCGCGCCAGCAAAGCGAGACTCAAAGTCACGGCACCAACTTCCTGTGATGAAATATTGATCGAAAACTCTGTCACACACAAAGCAGTTTAAAATCTCCCTGTTTTTATATACAAATCTCTTTTTTTCAGCTGTAGCCTAGCGCTACCAGATCACTTTTCTAAGTTACATGTGAAGAAAACTGACTTTTCAAAAAAGGCACATATACCTTGTGAGGAATTTCAAAACAAATTATTGTTTTCAGCTTGAAATTTTAAAAATTCGTTGTCATTTTCAGCAGCAGTGAAACAAAAGGAATTCCTTCTCATTGTTCTGTAGACATTATAACTTTTCAATGCTCTCTTCTTTATCCTTTGGCAAAAAGGAAAAGGCCGTAAAATAAATCGGAAGAAGAATTTTCTTGCAGCGGAGTTACCCAAACCCATGATCAATGTTCTCCGAACAGGAAAATCTGAAGGAATCAAAGGCTTCATGAAACATTCATTGGAACAATATGCTGACAAAATAGTTTCTCAGTCAAAACTTTTCCCTGGCTCTACTTAACATGGCCTGTGTGAGTTCAAGAACTCGTTTCTGGAGCACCAGAAGGCCAGAGGGGTTTAGCTCATATAGCTGGGGTTTTTCCAAACAAACTCCACACATCCCTTGAGGTCACTTGATGGAGCTGAATAAACTCTCCGCTTCTCTTGGATGTGCTGACTCAGCTCCCATCCAAGCCTAGGTGCACGGAGGTTCCTCAGCTGAAGGACAGTGGGCAGGACCTGCTCAGCCTGCAGGCATCCATGAGAAATCCCTGCATGACCAGAAATCCCATCGGGATCCAGCCCAGCACACCCAGCCGAGGCTCCAGCCCTGTCCCCCACTGCTGCACTGCCCTTCCAAGCCTTGCTGATGCAGATGTTTTGCTCCACATCTACGGGTTTGATGAATTGTGAAACATTTGCGTGCTGATCATCAGAAAAACTTGCTGTAACAAGGTAAAAATCGGGATGAAAGAAATCCGGTGGCCTCCCAGGAGCCATCACTAATTATCTGGTACCTAATGAATGACACAATTTGCTTGTTGACCTTGTCAATCTGTGCAGAGGTCTAACTAATTAATAAAAAACTGAAACTACCAGGGGTCTGAGATGCTTTTGGTCAACCTTGACCCAGGGTAGCACCCACACTGACCCTGGCACGTTGTGTAGAGCTCAGTGACACAGGGTGAGAGGCACCAGAACACAAAATGCTGCTCAGATGAACTTGGCAAGATCCTGGGACCAAAATACCACAGCCTGAAGCTGTGCCACCTTGCTGGGATAACATCCAGTGTCTCCTGTCAAGCTCCATAAACTGGGGTAATGAGTGAGGAGCCCCTGGCTGGCCCAGGCAGGGCCCTCGTTGGCCAGCACAGGGCTCTGCTGTCACCTGGGCAGGGCCACACGGAGTCCTCAGCAGGAAGGGGCAAGTGGCCTCTGCAGGAGTGCAGAACCCAAGGGACAGCTCAAATAGGACAGCTAAAATCTCCTGGTGGGAGATTTTTGATTGTGGCTTTTCACGGTGTGAGGATTGCTCAGGGACTCGAGAGCCCTTTGGGGCTCTTCAGGAATAAATGAAAACCTGTGAAAGCTTCCAAGGTGTTTCAACTGAATAAAACTCGGGTGTACAACTACACCCTTGAGCTTGGGATCAAGTGGAGACAAAGGGTGGCCAGAGTGGAAGACTCCTTCCACAGAGAACGTACTCACTTCTTTCCTTGAGCTCTCTCTTTCTCCATTCCACCTTTTATTGACAGATGCAAAGTAAGACTAATGAACTATTGATAACCCTGGCACAAAGGATTATTAGACAAAGCAATTTCATTTGGGGGGCATTGATTTCTATGTCACAACCAGAGTACAAATGAAAATGGTAGTTACGAAGGATGAAGTTGAATGCTAAACAGGTGGGAATCCTGTTTATTCCTAATTCCTGCCCTAAATGCATTTAGATGAGACAGCATTTAGATGCATTTACCTGTACCTCTGGATATCCTCTATAATTAAAGATATGGTTGGAGATTTTCTAGTAATTAATGGTATTCGGAGAGAAACCTGAAGCAACCCAAATATTTAAACAGGGCTGATGTTTTGAAGGGCCTGAACCTTGACAAGACATGAGACTGAACTGATTCATTTGAACCAGGGATTCCCAAAAACACACAGAGATGTCCAGGCACAGAGGGAGTGCACAGGGAAAAATAGGTGAAAAGAAGGGATTTGTCCTAAAAAAGCTCAGGCAAAGCCTGCAGTGTGGTGGCCTGAGATGGAGAGGCTGCAGCAGCAGGATGGGTTTTACCATGGCACACTCCACTGCCCTGTTCTCCATCAGCCCACGGCCTCTTGGAGAGCTGGAGCCCAGCCAGAGCCAGTGGAGCTGCTGATCAGCATCTGTGAGGAAATAACTCTGGTCCCCAGGACCAGGCAGAGGCTGCTTCCAAATTTTAATTCTCATTGTCTGTGGCATTCATGTGACATTTAATGTGATGCCAACTGCTGCGTTATTGTGAACCCAGGAGTGAGATTTGTCCTCTTTTGGTGAAACCAGAAGGAAATTTCAAAGTCTGAGACACAGACACCTGATTTTGTGGGCTGCAAAGAGGCAGCCAGCCCCCATTCCTGTCTGTAAAAGCTCTCTCCAGCTCTCCTGGTGAGTAATCAATCACCCCTTAAAAGGCCCTGCCTTGGCCTCTCCCCCAGCACAATGAATCCCTCCAGATCCCAAGCTCAGATAAAGCAATAGGAGGGCAGTACCCAGGTGATCTGGCAGTGCTAAGGCAAAACCAATCCCCAGCATTTCCAGAAGGCTGCTCCACTTGCGGTTTCAGTCTGGAAAATGGTAAAATAAAACTGCAGTTTAATGAGCTTTCAGAGGAAAAAGATTTCTTTGTTTTAGTACAAGCCACAACAAGAGGACATTGCCCTACCTTAGGCTCTGTTTCACATGACACTCAAAACCCATCTCCAATGCTCCAGAGATTAAATTACTTTCTGAAAGCCAACTCATTCCCACCATTATTACTGGTATAAAGCTGTGAGGTTTTTTGCTGCCCCCCTTCTATTTTTTTCCAATGCTAGAAATAGATTGAACTGGCACTTCAGGATGCTGAGTTGCAGTTCCAGTTGAGCTCTGTGCTTCACAGAGATTTATCAAAAATGACAAGATTCAACATCTAGGAGATGTCTTGTAGTGCCCAGGAGCTCAAAGAAGATGCAGCAGTTACAACAGTAACCAGAGAGAAATAAGAAAAGTGGTAGAAAAAGAAACATGTGGTCCTTGAAAGTCAAAGCTCTGGCAGGAATGGGCAGTTGTGCTGGTCAGCACTGGCCATTAGTGAGCAAACAATCCCTGCCTGCCTCCTCCAAATGAAGAACCAGGGAAGCAGCCCTCCATCTCAGTTACAAACTTGCTGGCAGGTACCTGTCAGAGCCCGCAAGCTGCAGAGGTTTTCCCCTGTTGCATTTGCAAACAGCGTGGAACTGGGGGGAAGTGACGAGCGTCTGTCTGTGATCACTTCCTCTGAGCTGAGCCATCCCTGGAATAAAACAGAACATTCCATGAGTGCATTCTCTTGTTCACCCACGTGAATGTAATGACAGATGTGAAAAAGGCTAAGGAAAAATTGGAATATGTGGACAGTAAATGTGTATGAACTACAAAATAATCTCCTGGGCATGATCAGCCTTTGCCTGGGTAACTCAACAAACCTAAGCAAACACTCATGGCTGAGAGCCACCTTGCACCCAGACCCCATCATTCCCACTGAAATGGAATTCGGGTAGATGGAGGAACTGATGGAGACTGGATCCCACCGTGCAGAAGCAGCGGCATCATTTCAGTGTCCAGAGCAGGACCAAGAGATAGAACAGAGATCAAATACCTGGGGCTGTTTCCAAGCTGTCCAGTCAGTCAGGCAGGTCTCTGCAGAGAGGGATTTGAGCTGGAGACAAGGGCAGTGAGGGAAACCTCAGCAAGAAATGAGCACACCCAGGTTTCTTCTCCTAAAATATGATTCTAACAAACACCTGTAAGAGACACCACAAACAATAAGTTTGCATAACAAAAAGGGATATGAAAAAGAAACCTGCGCAGTAAAAGAGTCCTGCACTCAGGGAGGAGGTTGTAGGTTTCCTGGTTCCTTTACAGAGGCCAAAGGCAAATTCCTCCACGAAGAACCAACACCCCAGCCATGCTCCCCTCCTTCCCAAGAGCCAGGACCTTCTCCTGTAGAGATGTGGAAATAGCCTGAAGGACTTAGGCTAATCCAGGCAGGAGCAAAATGGAAATAACTCCCACAAGACCATTGGGAAAACTTAATCCAATCTTCTCCTGTGAACCAGATATTATTCCCCTTTAACTTGCCTTCAGTGGTGATAAAGTGCAGACAAAGGAGATAAGGGACTCGCACACCTCACATTTCACCACTCACAGTAAATACACTCCTCGCTTTCGCTTATCTTTCAGCCTGGTATGGATTTCCTCTTAGTAACCTCCTGAATTACAATCAAATTATACTTTCAGGGCCATTGAATTGCACGGCTTGCAATACCTTAATGGGTTCTGTTCTGGCTGCTCCTGAAGGACTTGTAATCCCTGTCTTCTCCTATATTTCAGGGAGCCTTAAGGGCACATTTCAGTGCTGTGCAGAGCAGCCCAGGCCTTCACTCACCAAAGCAAGTGCCACACAAACAGTGTACGGGCAAGTGAACCATGTCCTGGAGGAAAACTGTTAATAGTGAATGTTTCTTCTTTTGCCTTGCAGTGACAGCCAGGGTTTGGGCGGCACAGCAATTCCAAAACTCTCTCAGACACAAGTTCAGTGTGATTTAATGGCACAGTCGATACACCAGGTGCCGGCTGCTCTGCAAAATATTTGAAAATAAATGGAAGCTTTAATGCCCAGAAATGGTGCAGAGTGCCATATTCCTCCTGACAGCTTGTCTCTTAGATGGGCTTTTGTCCTGCAATAAAGAAGTTGTTGCTTTGTTAGTTATGGGCTCTGCAGCAAACAAAACTCAGAATGTGGTCCGGAACTTTGCTGGGCTGAAATCAATTTTTGAATTATATAAACATTTAGGTAATTGAAATAAGATAGAGAGAGAATAAACACAGTCTAAAAGTCTAAAGAGACCTCTTGTTCTGAGAGGATCTGGAAGGATCTCAGGGATGCAAAATGCCCCTCCTACACCTGCCAGAGCAGGTCCCAGAGCTGCTGCACCAAACCATCCCCAGGGAATCCCCCTGGATCACCCAGTGCAACAGGGCATGGAAAAATAGTGGGACACTCTGGGGGAAGAACATCTGTGCCTCCAAGGAGGAAAATACAAAGACCATGGAAAACAACAAAGTCTGAGGTGTGGGGCTCCCTGCTGCGCCAGGCACGAGGGGACAGTGGGGACCTTCCACGCGCCAGCACCGTGACCTTGCGAAGCCACCAGCCCGTGACACTCGATGCTTGCCAGCTGAACACCTGATCAGCAGGTTCTCTGAGAAAAACTGCACACTGGAGATAATCAGAGTAGGAACTGCCTCTGTCTGCAGCTAATGGGTGGGAGATAAAAAATCTCTCTTCTCCCTTTATTCACCCTGCTGTTTGTAAAACCTTATCATGTTTTTTCCAATTGTATTCCCAATAAGCCGCCAGGTAAGAAATAGTGTTTGCCAGCCCTGAAGAGAAGTAATCTTTGTTGGCAACATTTCTCAGGGAAAAAAACTGTTCAAATAAGATGTGGGAGGAAATTTCCCCCTCAGACAATTTGAGGAGCTGTCGACAGGCAGCAGATGAAAGGCGAGGAGCGCTGGATGCCGCGGGCCGTGCAGGGAACGCAGGCAATGGCTTCAGCAACTCTGGGTTCAAATGGAAAATTAATTTCTTTCTGAGGGGATCCAAAGTGCTTTTCAGGCTGTCCTTTCTTTGAACAGTTGGTGGTTCAATTCTGCTGAGTGCAGTGTGGGATGAGAAGCGAGTTGCTAAAGGAGGGACCTCTCCAAACACAGCCGGTGCAGCCCCAGCTCCCGGGGCAGCTGTGGGGTCACGGTGGCCCCTCCAACATCCCCACCCCGTCTGTGTTTGACCACAATATTCACTCTTTTTGCCCTTCAGTTGGAGCAGGAATCAACCTCCACGAATCAGGAGTTTATTTAAGGCACACAGCAGGATTTCTGCTGGCAAATTCGGGGTGGAATGAGATGATCACTGAGGTCCCTGCCCACCCAACCCAGTCTATCATTCTGTGATAAATTTTGCTCTGGTTTTCCCCAGCATTAATATTTCTGATGACAAAACAGGCGGTGACAGATGTGTTCTACCTTAAACAGACATGCTGCCTTAACAAGAGGAGAAAAATGGATGAATATGAAAATAGGCGTCATGAATATTCAGATACATTTGCAAATTAAGAGACTTCAACTGTGTCCTTGTCCTTTGTGCGTTTTCCACAAATATTGAAAGGGGAACTCTCCTGGGAAAAGCGTTCATCAGCACACCAAGTTTTGAAGAAGGAACCCACTCAATCTACAGCAAATATGCACAACATGAATATTGTGTGTATTCACAGGAGAAAGATGATTCTGGGAACCTCCAATTAGGCAGCAGCAGCTTTTCCTATGGTCTCAGGAAAGAACTAAAGAAAAAGGCTTATTTTGATAAATTTTTCAGCACGGATTTTTGAAATGGGAAATACAAACATGAGAAAAAGACAAAGTTCGCCCATGAATTTTTCCCTCAGAATTGTGAGGAGGGGAGGAATGCCCCCTCCAGCCAGGCTGGGAGCAGCAGCCACTCCAAGTCAAGTGTGTTGTTAACTGTGTGCAGGCAGCAGCTGAACCTGAGTGTGCTGACCGGCCTGAAAGCCCTGACTCGGGGCCCCCAGCTCAGGAATCTGCCTAATTAATTCCTAATAACCCAACCTTCATCTCTGTGTGCAGCCTGACCTGCTCGTGGGGTGTGCTCAGACAGCAGCACCCTGCCGTGGTGTCAGCACCTCCTCCAGCCACCCCGGTGCCACCTCTGGCTGAGGGAGCTGCATCCTTCTCTTAAAAAACCCACAACCATCCCCTTTTCCCTTCCATGACCACTGCAGAGGATGCTGCATGTCAGTGTCTCTGGTAAGACACCCCAAACCCTGACAGAACCCAAAGCATCAGCAATATCCCGTATTTACCCTTTCAGTTTATCACCACAATGAAGGGACATGAAAACCTCTCCATGTAATTCCACCTGGAGGCTTTCTCCCACACTGAAACGTTGCACAGTTGTCCAGTTTTGTTAGATTTCCCTCAGAGATGCCCAATAACCTTCAAACAAACCCAATTCATAACACCACCAGATGTGCTCATTTTGCTTTTCATGGGAATATGCCATGAAAGGTCTCTGGGTAGGAGATAACAACCCAAACAAGAACTATTTCTGTTTTGCTGCTTTCAAAGTGGAGCTTTCAATATCCTGGCCTGAGTTCTTATTTAACTTGGGGAATTTTTCAGTTTACAAAATGGCCCGACAAGGTTAATTAGGGTAGAAACATGCCTGACAATTCCAAATGCTCCCTGTCAAGCATATGGGCTAACATCTATTTTTATTAATTCCCTGGTTTTCAAGGGGTGATACACTTGTATTAGAAGCAGTGTGTAGGTGGCTCATTTTTCCCTCCTCACATTCCCTTTGACAGTAGTTTGAAATAACATTCATCAAACAGTATAAAAGAAGTCGAAAGAAATTAATTAAGCAACCTAGAAGGAAAAAGAAGATGTCTTTCCAACAGGACTTGCATTATTTAGGTTTGTAGTGCTTCACAGTGTAATTTTCTGGGAAGAAAAGGCAGGATAATGGTGTATCCCTGCTCAACTATGAAACAGCACATTTGGAGCATCACCGGTGATAAGGAAGTTCTGAAACAGAAGCAGCTGAGAGTTTCCTTTTGAAGATTTGCTCTGAATATCGTGTAGTATATACATATATAAATATGTATATGCTCACATATCATTGCTGGCACCTCCTCCAGAAAAAAATGGGCATTTCTGATCCTCTTCCTGCCCTTTGGCATTAAGGGTTGGGGGCAGAGATGGTAACGCCGTGTTTAATTTAATCTTATCAAGTGAACAAAATCCTGCTTTTTAAGTCTCTGTTGTTCAAGGGTGTTTAAACAAACATTGTCCAGGTTTTGCCCGGCAGCCACACGTGGCACTGCAGGGCCAGATTCCAGCTCTCCAGCTGGAATGAGGATTATCCATGGCCTGCACACTTCATGGCACACACTCCTATCCACTCCGTGTGCTTCCACAGGCTCCTCTGCCTGTTTCTGCTGCTCCAGCTATCCCAGCCTCACTAACGCAGCTCTCCCTGTCCCAAATTCTAATTTAATCCAACCAGTAACGCCACCAGAAGTGGCACAGGGAATTCATCTGTGGCCTCTCCAGGCACAGCCCTGGTGAGAAGTTGTCCGGCCGTTCTGCCCCACCAGGCTGCTGCCAGCTCTGGCTGGGTGACGCGGCTCAGGGGACACGGAATTCCAGCTATCCTGCTCTGCTCCCGAGGGATGGCCACAGCACTGCCCTTCCTGCAGCCAGCCAAAATAACCACAGTGGGCCTGACATCCCATCAGTCCCCCAGTTCTAAAGGAATCCTGATTCAACAGGAGACCACTCTCCCAGTTAATTTCCAGGGATGTGAACCAAGTACCCATTGAAATCCAAAAAACTGGTTATGAAAACGTGGATGTAAAGAGCTCAGGATCTCTTTGTGACTGCTGGCAGCCTCTCAGCTACTTTACTGAACACAATCCTCAGGTAGTTCTTAATTTCACGTTCATATTATCAGCTGCTCAGGGTAATACCACAGGAAAGGCCGTGGATGTGACAGCATCGGGTTCTGTCACTCCCAACGAATCTGCTGGGCACAAGGGAGCCTCAAGGAAGGGAGTAACTGTGATTTATCCAGGAAACTTCCCAACACATCCTAAATCTTTCTCATCAGATGCTGGTTTCACCGAGCAATGACTCGAGCATCTCTTTGTCCTTCCACCTAGCTGGCTTACACCCAGCAGCCAGAACAGACACAGGGCTGTCAGCAGCAGGGCTCCAGCCTGATTAAATCCAGCTTCCACTCCAGGACAGGACTGAAACCTGGATTCTCCTTTTCTGCCTTCATTCCCTCGGGCAAGTCTCCTGAAGCTGGGTTAGCAGTGGAGCACCATCCCTTGTGCACTTCCCAGGGCTGGGTGCTGGCTCAGCACGATTGATCCTCTCCGTGCTCCGCTTCCCCCTGGACAGCGTGATGGGAAACGCTCCTTCCAAGAGGCTCTGGAAGGCTTAGGCTGTAATTGCTTGTAAACCACTTAAGCAGTAAGTGATACAGAAATCCAAGTGGTAATTGTAGCAGAGGCTTGAGATTAATCTATTTTTGGCTTGTCAGACGTTCTTATGGACCTGATTCAAGGCAGTCACTGAAAGCTGTAAAGTGTCCAAAAAGTGACAGAAAAAAATAGTTTGATTAAAACCATTCCAGAGGCAAATCCAGTCTTCAGGACACTCTCTGAAACCCATTGGTGTGGCCTGCAGATGAGGCACTCATGAGCATCTTCTGGGCAGAGACCTGCGGAGAGCCACAAAAAGTTTTACAGCAAAAAAAGAGTGCTCTAATTTTGGATTCCCAAAGCAAAACTGTGCAGGGCAAGTCAGTGAACAGAGGCAACAGGAGCCAGCCAAGAGGGGATAAGGAGCTTGTCCTGATCCAGGAATCAGGGCTCTGATGCCTGAAGAACATCCCACAGGTTCTGTTTTCCCCACCTGCCCCCAGGTGAGCAGTGATTAAGAGCAAACTCTCGTTCGTGACCAGAAATTCTGCAGGGTGCTCTGACTCGGTGCTGCTCTCCACAGGACACCGTGAGATGGTTGTACACCTGGACTTGATGGTCTCCAAGATCTTTTCCAACTGTAATGATCCCAGGATTCTCTGTCAGTGCACTGATGCACTTTTTGGTGTGACTGAAGAACCTCAAAACTCTTGGTTTAACTCTTGAACTCCCAGAGGTGGGAGCACCAGTTCATTATCAGGTACTAGAAACATCTTCTTTCCCCACAGAGATGCAACTTTTCCAAATTTTCTACCAACTTCCATTTTCCGTAGCCTCGAGGTCGAGATTACCCTTCATTATTTTTCCATCATTTCCTTCCCATTTACTTTGGATTAGTGGATGTTCTGTCAATAAGGACAAATGAAATTCCAGGCCAATATAAACTCTGTCTGCTCTATGAATGGTTCCTTTTTCATACAGACTTTCTATGAAATAAAAAGTGACGGATGCCACAATATGCTTTAATTATTTTCTTCATAAACTATCAAATTAAATTTTAAGAAGCTGGAGATGTTATCTCTTATTAAATTGGGACTGAACTCAGAGATGTAACTCTTAATGAAACTTCCCACATCAGAAAGCTTTTTTGTAATGTTAATAATTTTCAGCAGCCTGCCATGTACAGTATCTCACCAATGCTTATGATTTTCACATCCCATCGCCTGCCATGGGCAGGGACACCTTCCACTATCCCAGGCTGCTCCAAGCTCAGTCCAACCTGGCCGTGGACACTTCCAGGTTCTTCTAAACCACACCATTATACAGTCTCCAATATTTTTGCTGGGACTTTCTACTCACTGTATCCTGAAGTTCAACCCCAAAGAGTGGTGCTGAATATCCCAACGATATTCAATGATCCCACAGCAGCACCAGGTAAGTCGCAGCACACCTGGAAAACACAGACATTAATCAACACCAGATTCAAGGGAAAAGTATTTTCACTACTTTAAGCAGCAAGAAAATCTCAAATTATCAAAGACGCAGAGAAAAGCTGGTGTGTGAGTGGAATCATGGAATCATTAAGGCTGGAAAAGCCCTCTAAGATCACTGAGGCCAACCATTGATCCAGCACTGCCAAGCCCACCACCAGTCATGCCCCAAAGAACCACAGCTACACATTCTTCAAACACCTCCAGGGATGGAGGTTCCACCACCTCCCTGAGCAGCCTGTTCCAGTGCCTGACCACCCTTTCAGGGAAGGAATTTTCCCTGATATCCTATCTATACGTCCCCTGGTGTAACTTGAGGCCATTTCCTCTCATCCCCTCCTGTTACCTGGGAGCAGAGACCAATCCCCACCAGGCTACAGCGTCCAATTTGCTTTGGAAAACGCAGTGATCAAAATGTGACACATTCTGGGGCCAACCACCAAAACACAAAACCCACAGAAGTCACTGGATCATATTTTTGGATCCTGCCTTAAGGGATGAAGAACAGAGTGAGAGATGAAAATGCGGCAGCTGGTAAAAAATCATTAAAAAGCATAAGGCAGAGATGAGGAAATACTGAAGTTGCCGGGAGAAAAAAGAAAGGAACAAAGACATGGAAAAAAGACTCTCAGTCTGCCAAAGTTTCCACAATTTCATAAAATGTACAAATGCAGAAGAGAGAAAGGGCAAAGAGCAAACAAACCAGCTCCTGGCCGGGCTGGGAGTGGAGCACACAGGTGCTGTCCAGCCTTACTCCCAGCTCTGGGGCTCGGTGTGCTCAGCACAGCGTGTCCTGCCCTCCCTCCCAGGGCCCCTGTGCAATCCATCCCAGCTCACTGTTGGCCAAATTCCTTCTGGTCACACAGTGACAGTCCCAAGGGCTTAATATCCATGTCCCCCTTTCGGCCAAGAACACCTGAATCCCACCACAAACAAGCCATCGCTCATCCAGTCATGGACAGGAATGGACAGTCATGGACGGAAACACTGATTTTTTCCAAATGGAAATTTCTCTGTTGTTGGTGGTAAAACACTGCTGTACTTTTGTTTTTCTGTTTAATTTTATTCATGAGCTGAAGTGACTTTGGGCAGTCACAAACCAATTTTTCACTGTGTTCTGAACAGATGGTTGTTCCAAGAATACCAGCATCCTGGCAGTGTCAAACAGCCTTGACCTTCCCAAGCAGCGCTGCAGACTTTTTGTTACAAGGAAAGAAATAAAGAACCACTCACATAGTCCCAATTTTTTTCTGGATTATTAAACACAGTGGACAAACTGTGCTCAAGGAAAATCTGAAATTCGGCCTCAGAGAAGCAGGAATGGCTTCTGGAATCACTGGTGGTGCACAGACAACTCCAAGGTCACATCAGACCCCCCTTGCAAAAGTGGAAGAGTGAACAAACGTGGTGGGAGCCCCCACACCATCTCCAGCTCATCCTGCCCTAAGGAGAGCTGCTCTGATGGGCTGTGCAAAGCCCAAAGAAAAACCACAAAATATCCCAATCCTCAAGTTCTGGCTTTATCCAGCAAGGGTCCAGTTACAATTTCCCAGTTATAAATAGCTGGAGTTCACTGTGAGCCTTCAGCAAGCGTGGGCTGGCACAGCTTTGGGGACCTTTGCCGACAGAGCCTTCAGAGGGAAGGCAGCTCATTTTGTTCTGCTTTTGAATTTTTTTTAGAGATATAATCCTATTTTTAAGATCATTTAAATATCATCTGTGCTTAGTTCTCCAGAAGCCACATTAAAAAAAAAAAAAATCCAAGTCAATTTTACTGCAGTTAAATCCCCATGTCCTTAATCTCCAGGGAGAGGCCAGGTTCCTTCCTGGAGACAATCCTGCTTTTTTAGCACATGTGAGTTATTTTGTACCTGACTGGTGTCTATCAAGATATAAAAACTTCGGGGGCTGCCCCCAGGGAGCGACTCCTTTCATGAGATCAATGCCTCATTATGGATTAAACATAAAAGTTAAGCTGTCCTTAGTTTCCAGTTGACAAAGAGTGGCATAAATTCCACATAAATTCCACGCTGGCATTTGGGGGATTTTGTGCAAATTACTCCAATGACCTCCTGCTAAGAGCAGGTGAAGAGCTGTCACCCTTCCAGCCAGCACTGCCTCAGAGCTCTGGAGCATCACAGAGAGATTTGGGAACAAGTCCAGGGTTAGCCAGAGAACGGGAGCCCAATAATCCCAGCTGGCATGCCTTGGATGGCAGGAGAGGATTCCGAGGCGGATGGAGGCGGGGGAGGATTCCGAGGCGGATGGAGGCAGGAGAGGATTCCGAGGCGGATGGAGGCAGGAGAGGATTCCGAGGCGGATGGAGGCAGGAGAGGATTCCGAGGGGGATGGAGGCAGGAGAGGATTCCGAGGCGGATGGAGGTGGGAGGCTGACGCTCCACTGCGTTTTGAAGACGACCACGTGTGAGGAGTGGCTGGGTTAAACCAGCTGGCAGCTGAGGCACAGCTTTGGAGCAGGAGGCAATTACAGATGGATAAAGTATGAGCACTTCTGAGCGAAATCCCTTCCATTCTGAGGCGTCTGAAGTGACGGAACATCTCGGGAAAAGGCAAATCCAGGTCTTTAGAGCAAAGCGTGTTCCTTGATGCCGGCTGCCCTGGGTACTCTCTGCCTTTTGATGCTACTGAGAACCACTCATTACTCCTCTGACTCAGAGGTTTAACTAATTCCCAGCAAAGCTTTGTACCAGGGGAGAAGAAACCTCCACTCAGAGGGCCAGCACTGGGCCTCCAGCAGAACGTGGGCAGCAGAACCAGTCAGCTCCTCTTTAACATAAGGAACAAAATGGAAAAACCAAAGGCTGAGAGGCTGTGGGAGCACAGGGAAAAACCTCAGAATTTAGACTCAGAAATACTTAGGACACCAAAGAGTTGAAGATTCTTGCTCTAAAAACAAGGGGTGTGGGCAGGGGGCACATTTGCCCCTAACCACAACACAAATATGGGGCTTTCTGGTTCATGCAACTGATGACAAGGGACAGGGCCTCAAGCTGTGCCAGGGAAGGTTCAGGTTGGTATCGGGAAAAATTACTCACTGGACGAGTGGTTAAACATTGGGATGGGCTCCCCAGAGAAGTGGGGCAGTCACCATCCCTGGAAGTGTTCAAAAACCCAAGCAGAGCTGGCACTTGGTGATGTGGCTGAGGTGACACAGTGGTATTAGGTCCAAGGCTGGAATTGATGATCTTTTCCAGCCCTACTGATTCAATGACTTTATGTGTCCAACTCGGAGAGAGAGATCCAAGACAGTAAAAATGCAGCACCAACATTCCATGCTCTGCCTAAAACCCAGCAATTTTCCTGCACTGGTGTCCCCAGTTTCCCATCATTTCCCACTGCTGATTTCACCTCTTAATTGTTTAATGATTCGTGGAAAATAGGAGGAGTGATGAACCTCTCTTCCCTCTCAGCACGTGAGAAAATGAAACCATCCGAGCAATGATCCAAACTCCACTAAGTGGAAATTTGGCCCTGGAAATATTCATCCTGGGGTTTTTCTGCCGTCACCATTTTCCTTCAGCTGTCAGAGCAGCGAGATGAAATAACATCCTATATTCATAGTGCCATCTGCATTCCAAAATCTCCTACTGATCAATGCAAGTGTCCAAAGAACACTTCCAATTTGTCACAATAACCTTCAAAACTTGACAGAAAATCGTGCAAGTTATTTCTTGTGGATCTCTCTGTATCTTGTGATTATTTATACTTTGCCAATACAGTTCTAAACATGTTCCTTTGCATTTCCCATATTTCTCGGAAGAACTGAGAGGCTAAAACCTGCAACGGGTTTATTTTGCTCTCTGTGCTCCTGTTTTGTATTTCTGGACATTTAAGAAACACTGGGATGACTGCACTTGGAGCAGCACCAGAAATGTGTTTGAAAAGGCTTCAAACTGACACAGCTCAGAATATCAATAATCAGGCTGCTTTGCTCAATTCCACTTGTTCTTTTTTTCTCTTTTACAACAAATTTTTGATTTTAGTGGGAACAATTGCACTAAAAAAGTGGGATTCAAGCATCAAGCATGACAACCCTGTTATAAAACTTTCACTTTAGCCTTTAAAAAAAAAGCAAAAAATATGAAATGTCAGAGCTCTGAGTTCCCTGAGCAAGGTGCTCAGTGGGTTTAGGAGGCAGGGGAGACTCTCCCCAGGTGCTCCCTGTGGATGTTGTTTCTGGCACTGAGCTGGTGAGTGAAGCTCACCCTGTGTGGTGCCACCTCTTCCCCCCATGCACATCTGGCCAGCTGGGAGTGGCCCAGCTGTGGGCACCTGCTGGGGCAGCCCAGTGCTCCGGCAGATGCTGCTCCCGCCACTTCCATCCCTTCAGTGAACACCCATCGGGGTTAGGAGGCATCAAAGCTTAGGGGAGAAATATATTCAAACTTGTGACCAGCCTCTGCAGCTGGATCCGTCCAGCTCCGAGCAGGAATCCAGGGAAGCGCCTGGTCTGCTGAGATCTGTGGGAATAGGGACCACAGAGACTTGCTGGGCTTTGGGAGGCTTGAGGAAGCAGCTCCCCGAGCTTCCAAACCAAGGCAATTTTCCTGACACAGAGCGTGTTTGAAATGCACTCAGCACTGGGAAATGCAGATTGCACTGCAAGTCTATAAAAAGCTCTGTTTAAATAACAACTCCAGAGCTTTACCAGGGACAGTTTTCTAGGACACCGGGCAGAGCCCTGGGATGAGCTTGTAAAGGTCGAGCCATAAGCAACTGTCTGTACAAATTGTATGACTGGGAGCTAATAAACAAAAAAGTGAAGGAAGCAGTCAATAGCCATTACCAGCCACAAAAACAGCGCTGCAAAAAGAACTCAACAAATCACTGGTGGTGGCTGTGCTAAGAAACCCATCAGAGAACTCACAGAACTTGGAGAGCAAATCCAGTGGCTGCTGCTTTAAATTCTGTGCTTGCATTAAAAATTCATCAGAGTATTTATAGCCAAGTTAAAACAGACCACCAAACACAGCCCCACTGGTGCTCACAACCTGTTGCAATGGGGATATCGGGCAGCACCTTCTCCAGGAGCTGCTGCTGTGGGAGATGGGAGGGAGGAAGGGCTGAGGGAGGAAGGGCTGAGGGAGGAAGGGCTGAGGGAGGAAGGGCTGAGGAAGGAAGGGCTGAGGGAGGAAGGGCTGAGGGAGGAAGGGCTGAGGGAGGAAGGGCTGAGAGAGGAAGGGCTGAGGGAGGAAGGGCTGAGGAAGGAAGGGCTGAGGCCGAGGTGCTGCTGGCAGGGGCTGGGCTGGTGCGGTGCTGCAATGCAGCTCTTGTGGAACCTCCTCTGCTGGAGCTGGGCAGCAGCTCCCTCACAAGCAGGGAAGGACAGAGCCCGTGGTGGGAAGGGAATGCCCCCAGCCAGGCTCCCTGGGCATTCCCATCAAATGCTGATGTTCCACAGCTCCTGGGGATGAACGGGGCTGGATGTGCAGAAAGACTCAGAGACGTGACCACAGTGCCGCAGTCACTGCCATTTGGCCTCTGGGTGGTCAAACACTAAAAAACCTCTCAAATACCACCAGGAAATAACAGAGGGACACTTTGAGGAGGCACTCTGAGGAGTGACACCTGCTCAGGGCTCGGCCCCACGTCACTGGTGCCATGAGGGAAGGTTTTTAGGGTGAGGCGGGGAGGCCCTGGCACAGGGTGCCCAGAGCAGCTGTGGCTGCCCCTGGATCCCTGGCAGTGCCCAAGGCCAGGCTGGATGGGGCTTGGAGCAGCCTGGGACAGTGGGAGGTGTCCCTGCCATGGCAGGGGTGGCACTGGATGGGCTTTAAGGTCCCTCCCAGCACAAACCAGTCTGGGATTTTAAAAACCACAGCTCCCACTCCCAGAGAACCTCTGGAAAGCAGAGAGTGGAAATGTCAAATGGAGAAGAGAAATTGGCCATTTATTCAAAGACAACACACAGAAAAGAAAGGTGGCACCCAGGCAGGCAGTCTGGGGGCCAGAAATTAACTGTGAGTAAAAGGTTACCTTTGCTGTAACTGCCTAATTTCTCATCTGTTTACTGAGAGGATTGGAAACCCCAGAGAAGAGCAGAGTCCTGGGAACCAGCAGGGTCACACCTCCCAAATTTCGCAGAGCTCCGTTCGTTCTGGTTGGCTCCTGCCAGAGCATCCCCTACATTTATTCATTTAATTGTTGTTATAACTGAATGCTATCAACAGCAATTGATAGTAAGAGGTTAAAGCTCACCCAAACACTGGGGCAAACATCCACCCCCAGCTCTGCCCAGTGCACAGCAATGCTGTCCTTTGACTGCAAGGACTCTGAAATCCAGCTTCTCTAGAGCAAAACTGCACAAAATTATTCCAGAGAGAAGAACCCACACATCTTCCTTGCCCAAGCAGACCTGCACCACAGAAATGCAGCAGAGCAGCTCAATTACCAACAGTTACAGCACAGCGGGATGTACAGTTTTCTAATTGAATACACTGAGTTACAAGCAATAAATAAAATAAAGAGAACATTTAGAATGAATAAAAACATACCTTTGAATAAAATATATTCTCATTAGGAGAAATGATGACTGCTACAAAAAAAATCACCGGGCTACTTCTGTGACAGGCAATTTTTAATCAAAGACTGTTCTATGCAAATTAAGGAAAGCAAATCTCTAAAGGAATAATAGTCTGCCTTAATAGTCCTATCCTTTTTCCTGCATAGGTGCTATGGATGCTCTGTTATAATTGGGGCTATACGGTGTCCTTCAAAGCTTGTGCCATATTTTCCAAAGCAAGAATGTAAAATTAAAAAAAAAAATTTAAAAAACTGGAAAATTTAGATTTTGAGGCAGTTCACAGAATGACATTCCAAATGTATATATAGAAATAATTCTAATTAATGATCAGTGTGGAACACTGTTAGAGGATTAAAACTGCAGGCTCCTACCATAGTACATGAAATTTCAGGGGCTCTGTTGGTCACAAGGATCCGCATTCAGAGTCTGTGCTGGTCTCACAGCTCCTGCAATCCATAGCACCTCTTGGGCAAGCCCCACCCCAGCCTTTACAGCCTGAGCTGGGCGTTACAACAAACCCCTCACTCAGGCTGAGCAGGACAAGAATTCCTGCCATGTGACATCTCCCCATGAGCACAGACTGATTCTGTGGTGACCGAGGTGTCCCAGGACGAGCTGAACACTGAATTTCTGCTGCACGAGGGCTCCACACATCCTGTAATGTCCATAATCAACATGGAAATTTATGCTCCAGCTGCCACCAAGCACTAATGAATTTAGTACCCACCTGGAAATGAAGTGTGGAGTTGCAGGTTGTCTTGGGCACGGGGAGTTCTCGGCGTGGGGAAGGATTAATCTTTATTACACAGCTCACCAGGCTCGTTGCAATTCTGGTGGCCATTTACTGCTGGCTGTGGGGCCTGGGGGGAACAAGGAAAATATTTGCAGTGGGGTTTTTTTCAAGTTCACCTTCAAGTTTTAGAAAATTCCTGGATCTCCTCACTGGGAAAGAATTTAGAATTTTAGGGAAAATATTCCACAGTGATTCACGGCTCATAAAAAATTTAGGTTGGAAAAGGCCTTGAAGATCATCAAGTCCAGTCATTAACTTGCTAAGATTGAGATGTTGTTGGGAGCAGGGGGTGTACAACCTGTTCAATAAAAATTAATTTTATTAATAATGGCTGAGGACTTCAAAAAGAGGGTTTTTTTCTGTTCTAAACAAAGTTCTGCCTGATTAATGGTGTTACCTGGGAGGAGAGGACAAGCTTTATTTATTTCATTCTTCAGCTGCCTCCAAAGTGGTGTCATATCTTATCTATTAAATAGCAATCAGCGGCTTCATTATTGGCACAGATGGCTGCTTGTCAACATATTCTTATCAGAGCAATGCAAATTGAAAAATATTGAAAAGAGACCCAGCAAAACACTCGAGAAAACCCTCAGTGCACACTGGGCCAGGGAGTTGAAACCCCTTCCATGGATTTGTCCTCCAATTTACTGTAAAGTTTATTTTAAAGTTCGTAGTCTATTTGGAGTTATGATTAATGGCTTTGAAAAGGCTTTTTTTCAGCTGCTCCTCCCAACAAAGGATTTAGAATTAATTCACATCATCCAACTTCTTCCTTAATGGATTTTTAAGGTCCACTGCAAAGAATCAATCAATAGGAGGCTGAAAGCTCTGGCGTGTAATGCATCCAGCCCCGCCAGAGCAGGGCAGTGATCATCATCTGCATTAATTGCAATTATTTGCAGTGATTAAGAAAAGCAAAATAATCATTTGCATTCCCTCAATTCAGGATGCAAAGATAGCGACTCGAGAAATACCAAAAGCTGGAATTTTTTTTGGTGTTTTAAGAGTATTTTGTGAATCTTCCCTCAAAAACTTAAATGCTGATGCACCGAATGTGTTCCTGTCAGGGAACATCTCATTTCCAGGGCACTGTTTTCAGGACAAAGTGACATTTGCAGGTTAATTTCGTACCTTGCATGACTGCACACAACACGCCTGGAACTGGCAAGCAGAACTATGAAATTCAAGCATTTCCATGTATTTTCTCCACTTGTTTTCTGCTATTGATTGTTTTCTTTTATGGATAACAACTAAAGAAATTTAACATTTTTTTAACGCAGTTTCACTGGGGTTTTTTCATAAATCAAATGAAAAATTTAAAAAAACCCCTGGGCCATGTGTGCACAGAGAAGCTGCCACTGACTGAGCGGGAATGGGGTCAGGGCAGGGATGAAGATTTTTGGGAATGACAGAAAGGGGTTGGACAAGTTGGAAATGCCTTTTTACAATGCTATTCCTTTGGAAACAGGGTCTTTTTAAACTTCTCAGTTACCAAAAGAAACAACAAGAATTTGTCACATCAATGGCCCCTAAACGAGTTCACGGTGCAGAATAAAACCAGCAATCTGTAAAATTCTAAAAAATAATCAGATTCTAAAATACAAACAATTTGGACAATTCTTGTAATAAAAAAGTACGAATTTCTCCTTTCATTTTAATTTCCAAAGGCTGCTTTCCACTGATTCCATTGCTCCAGGCAAACACAACATCAAGCTGCAAAACTACACGTTCAAATTCGAACCACAAAACTCCAGAAGTCTTTTTTTGTTCTCTGATTCTCCAAAGAGGTGACAAGAAGTCCAAATTTTTTAGTGCCAAAAGCTTTTATGGGAAAATTCCTCTTAAAAAATAGCTGTGCCCGGAAAGATACATTGAATTCCTGATCTTGAAAGTCCTAGAGAGGGCAAAGAACAGCTGTGCCATGCCCAAGGAATCAAAAAATAGCATCAGATATTTCATGTGAGCAATATCCAAAATTTATCTCTTGCAGCAACAATAAAATAGGTTGAGACGTGGATGGGATCGAGCTAAAGGTCTGAGCTGAAAAATACAAACCTTTAGGGGACAGCAGGAAAAAATGGAATTATTGCAAGAATTAGTTCCTTCTGGAAACAGAGTCAGCATGTGCAGAGATGAGTTTTTGCTGTAACATCCTGAGCTTGTTCCTGTCATTGCTCAAGGACTTTAAGGTGAAATTCAATCAGTGGACAGGCAAATATCTTCTCCCTGCTCAGGAACACACGAGTCCTGCTATGAGCTCTGAAAACCACCAGCATTTCCTTCCTGCTCAGGCAACAGCTTGAGAAAGAAGATTTTTGGCCAAAGTTGCTGTATCTGCACAGATTTCCAGAACAACCACTGATCTCCAAATATTTACAGCATCTAAATATTCTTTAACTGGCTCCTTTTCTCTGCTGACCTGTGTGGATGCTCACTTGTTAAAATTAATTATCTGTGCAGCACAATTAGGGTTTTTGAGAGGAATGAAACAAAAAAAGGGCTGTGCCCGGGTTATCTGCATCTGCCCTCTGCCCATCCAGGCTGCACCTCCCTCTCTTTTGTCCCTAATACACAAAAATCTGTGGGTCAGGAGGCTGCTGAGCAGAATACAGGTGGGTAATCTATCGAGAGCACAATAAATTATTGAACCCAAAAGATGCTTATCCAGCAGGGCTAATCCTGCCGCTGCAGCTCCATTTTCCACCCAGTGCTCCCTTATGGATGCTGCAGCGTCAGTCCAAAAGATTTTTTTGGTGAATCACAGAACACTACACAGGGGGGAGTGTTCTGTGATTCACCAAAATCCTGCAATAAAATAAATAAATAAAATAAATAAATAAATAAATAAAAATCCTGCAATAAAATAATCCTGCAATAAAAATGCAGCACATTTTGCTCCCCGGGCTATTCCTCTTCCTCCGACGCGACTTTCACCCCGATCCTTCGGCAAAGGAAAATCCACGCGTGAGTTTTCACCGGAAGGATCATATGGGATACAATTCCACTTAAAATAAGGAATGGTCCATTTGCCTGCTGTTTGTACTTATCTCTCTAACAGATTCTCAGTAAAACACCATGGGATGGGCTGTCCCACAGGGAGCTGCCCCCGGGCACTCTGGAATGGGCTCGGGAAGGAGTCTGTACGTTTTACCCACCACTCTGGATCCTTTACAGGAGATTAATTGGCTCTCGTGTTTATGTAAATAGGGAAGCCAAGATTCCTGTGCATCCTTCTCCATAAATTAAAAACAATGCTTTCCTGCAGTTATGGCTGTAAAGGGGAAATAGACCTTGACTGGATGTAATGAGGCATTTGTGTTTGCAGTAACCAGAATTTACTGTTACTGCTCCAAGAACCATCACTCCTTGTTTAGGCTCTTAAGTGACAATAAGTGTGGCTAAAATAAATTCTAATGAACACTCCTGGGTCACCTTACTGAATTTATGGGGCATATATTTGAAATAACTGTGGTCTTTGGGGCTGTGGGGAGCAGTTCCAGCCACCGATTCCCTCCTTCAGTTCAGATAAAGGTTCAGACACACCAATTCCTGAGGGCCCCGGCTTTGGAAAGGTGACCTCCAGCTGAGCTTTGGCTCCCTGGAAAGGCCAGGAAAGGTCATTTGAGTGATGGCAAATGGAGCATGAAGCTGCTGCTGTGTCTGTCTCAGAGAAGGATGTTGGGCAATACTGGAGCTGACCGGGTGCTGCTTGTCAGGAGAGGGAGGATGGAGGACCCCAACCCCACTGCAGTCTCCCCAGGGAGTCTCCTTTACCCTCCCAGCAAAACAGCTTTCTGGAAGATCTTCACTTGAAGGAGTTCTCGCCAAAGACTGAGCTATGGCTGCAGATCCTCTCCCGAACACGTGCTGAGCGGTGAACGAGAGTGCAGAGTCAGGGATGGGCAGGGAAGGATCAGAATCCCCCTCAAATCCCAAAGCTAAGGAGTCAAATCCAAAGTTTAAGTTAAATAACTCAAGAAATCCTGTTGACTCCAAAGAGGCAAGATAATCTCCACAGGGAGACAATGGCAAGGCCTCAGTTCTTCCATTCCCTCGCAATCCGTGACGGAAGCAGCTCCCGAAAAAGGTGAGGACGTTTTGCTTTTCAGTTAAAATAATGCACTTACATAACATTCCTGCTTTTCACTCTATTGTGCCTGGTCTTCACTTCAGGAGCTTATCTGTGTGATCCAGATTTCTTTATCCACCTTTGTATCTCATTCCAAGGGAGCTGGACAGAATTTCAATACAGGACCAGAGTGGTTCTTTAGAAAAGCTTCCCAGCCCCGTTATGGATCTGAGCAGTGGCTGTGAAGTGCACACCATTGTCATGCTGCCCTCCTTCATTTTCCTGAAGGGAGAAATAGAAAAATGCTTGAATTTTTAACCTATTTTTAAGGAAAATAAAAGCCTGACCTCTATACAGTGCCTAAAGACAGAGTCTGAATAATGAGACTCTTAATTGTTCTGTAGTTAAGGGCCATGGGATATTACACAGTGAAATGTACTCATCACACGAGCCTTCATTATGGAATGTGCTCTTATATTTATTAAAAATAATATTAACACTGCTGCCTATTTATTTAATGCTTTTCCTCTTCAGAGCACTTTTTAGGCATTAGCTAATTAACGTAATGACTTGGGATATTTCAAGCGTGTCTCTCCTCGGCAGAGCTCAGGGAGGGCTCCGCTGCGGGCAGGGAAAAGAGATGTTATTTGTGCACTGTGGTCTCTCACAGGCAGGTCCACACCTCCAGCTCCTCCGGCCTCTTCAGAGGAGTCAGGGTGAGGCCAGGGCTGGGTTTTTGGCCTGGCTGGTGCAGCAGAGGGAAGGCAGTGTTGAAAAGCTGGTTCGTGTGCAGCAGTTGGGTTAAAATTCCCAAAGCCAGTGCTCAGCATGTGTGAAACTGCACAGCCCAGACAGCGCAATGAACCCCTCGTAAAACCAAACCACCTTCACCTGTGCTGCTGGCAACAAGGTGACATTCATGAAACTCATCACCTGTTAACTCATTATGCTTTTCTGCAGTTCCTCAAACATCAGCTCTGTGATTTATTCACTCACCAAAACCATCGAGGCCCTTTAATTGCACCAGGTCTGGGGACAATTTAAAATTTTAGGTGCAAAGAAAAGGCTTTTTCCAACCTGCTTTATATCTCTGAAAAGGGGAAACTTTGCTTTAAACTACAGCCCAGTTAATAAAGCAAGAACTGGGTATGTTTCAGGACCTGGATTCAAGTGCCCAATTTGTTGAATACAAAGCTTTTTCCTAGGAGAGCCCTTGGAACGGAAATGAGAATTACCATGAACTTGGTCTATCGCTGTGCTCTCCTGTGGCTCACAGACCCTGTCACACCCAGACCTCTCCAGTGACTCTGACTTAAGCCAGCTATTAATGATCAATTCACCAGGTCCCTCCACCCAGGATTTCCTGGAACCCCCCGTGAGGGGTCACAGAGCCACTGCAGGCTGGGGGTTTCTGTAGCTTCCCAGCCACCCCTCAGAACTACCTCTGGGCATCTCCCTCTTCACCTCAATCAGGCTCCAATTGCAAAATCAATCTCCAGCAGAACAAGTTCCAGTTTCCTTCACACAGCAGCCATGTGCTGGAAGAGGATCCTGGCAGTTCAGCTGGAATTTCAGTGTGCTCATCCTTCCCCCACTGGGGAAGTGACAGCAGCAGGACCTAAGGGAGCCTCGCTGCTTCCACTCCTCCAAGTTAACCACATGGAAACATTCCAGCTGGCTTCTGTCCAGGAAGATTTGACTCCCAAACAGACTTACTCCCCTGAAAATATTTTTTTCTGAAGGGAAATAAAATAAAATGAGGCACTTTGAGCACATAACTGCTTGAGATCATCTATTCTCCTTATTGTTCCTGGCTGGAAGCAGCAACCCAAGGGAAAAAGCTGCCTCTCCAAACAGCATCCTGCAACCCTTAAGTGCCCAGAGCATCCCCCTCTCCCCAGCTCCCCTGAGAGCAGGTGGGGGAAAAAAGCCAAGGATTTTCTGTTCAAAATGTGTGTTTGTGGGTTATTTCCAGTCTCCAGGTTTTAAAGAGGAACATTTTGATTTCTTCAAATTGTCTTGCTATTGCAATTTATTTAGGGAATGTTTGGCTTTGGTTTTTTTTAATTCTTTCTTCCAGTCTCTTTGTTTTTTCCTTCACTCAAACCTCACTTGCAGAGCAGGAGGACAGAGACCAGCACGGTATATTTGCATAAAATGTACAAATGTTCTCACCTACATCTGCATAATTAATAATAATTAACAGAATGTGAGACCACAGCTCTGCAAAATGCACCTACAGACCAACTTCTGATGCCTCTTTTTTGCAGTATTTTTTCCCCCCCAACCCTGACTTGGTGCCCTGAAACAAAACCAATGAACCACGACTCTTCAGAGCAGCCCTGACAGCACCACCACTCTCCAGCATCATTTCCTTGGAAACTTCTGGTACCTGCACACTTTTCATTCCACATATCTTAATTTAGACTAATAAGGCCTTCCAGCAGGATGCTGGAAGATTCCCCAAACCATGACAATATAATCACTACATGATCAAAAGCCTGAAACACAAGCCACAGCCTCGAGCTATGGGGAAGGCAGCTACAAAACCCATCAGACTCGGAGCCATCCTGCAATTAATTCCTCGTGGCCCCGGCTCTGAAGTCAGTAACTGGGAGCGAGATCCCACTGAACATGAAAGAGATTATTTGGGATTAGCAGGAGAGGCTGCGCTGCCCCTTGGCCCCGCTGAATATTAAACATGAGAGCTGCAATGCAGATTAGAAGGTTCATTTCAAGCAGCCTGGTTTAGGGCCTGCTGGGATGGGGATCTGTTCCTCTCCCTGCTTTGGGTCGTTCCTGGTTATTAATTGGTTTTTTCCACTATGGAAACTCCATCAGATGAAGATCCAAGCTATTTTTTTAACCCTGTATCGACACATTTTTGCTTCAGGATTTTGCCAGGGTATTCCCGGACTCCGATTATTTTTGGCACCTCCCCAGTGTCAGTAACACAGAAATCATCATTTTCAGGCCTCTGCCATAATGAACGACCACTGCTCTGAAATGAACACACCAAACCAGGGAAAAGCCACTCAGCTCATCACAGATGCGCTGATGTCTATGGTCCCATTTCCAACTAAAATGAAACAAAGCCAGGCTTCAGCAATCCAGGGAAAACACCAGCCAGGGGAGGAATTAGATGACGAGGTAAAATTTTGTTTCAATTTTACTTCACGAGTAACTAACGAGATTCTGTATCCTCAGAACAACCACGTCCTGGCACAGCCCCCCTCAGCTGGGATCTGTCTCCTCGTTCCCTAGGTTTTGAGGAGGTTTTAACCTTCGTGATTCCCCAGTTCCATGGAGATGGAAGCCAGCACCGCTGGGACCCCGCAGCCCAGGAAGGGGTTGAGGAAGCCCCCACTATGTGTCCTACCCCAGGTGAGGGTCTGAGCATCCCCCTGCAGCTTCAGCCATGCAGAGGGAGCGGTTGTTGGGCACAAACCTCCCCGGGGGCTGAACAGCTGGAACAGCTGGAGCAGCATATGGGTCTGCAGCTCCCGGGATGGCGTCCTCTCCCCAAATCCCGAGGGCCACGCTCTCCTTGGGAAGTTTCAAAGCAGAATGTGCTGAAGAAAGGCTGCAGCATCCCCCTAGGGGGTCAGCAAGCCCTTCTCCCAGAAACTGCTGAGCTAACTAATCGCTAATTGCTCCCTGCTCGTTACCACTGAAGATGGATGGAAACTGCAGCCACACAAACCCTTGTTCATAACCACATCTTTGAAGATCCAAGGTGACATCTGCATCCAAAAAGTTTGTCCCCACTGTAACAAGTGTGGGGGAAGTTTGTTTAATGGGTTACAATGGATAATCCCTCGTGCCCCAAAAATACCTTCAGTTCTCGGTCACCAGAGCAATGGGCTCACCCAAACTCTTTGGGAATACTTGGCTCTGGTTACAAAGCAAAGAAAGATATGGGAAAAAAAAATCTCCAAACTGCCTCCCAAGCAGACAAAAAGAGAAATTCTCTCTGAAGGAAGCAGTGAGCCAAGATGCAGCTCCTGGACATCCTCCCCAGGAACAGGGTGCGTGGGAAGGCAGCCCCAGCACCTGGAGGAACATCTGGAGCCATTCCCTGGTACCAAAGCTTGTGGGAAGGGAAAAGCTGGAAAGGAGGGGCTGGGAGTGAGGAAGGCTCCAGCTGCCAGTCCTGCTCCAGAGTTTCCCTCCAGGTCTTTCATCCCTTCTTAGAGAACATGAGTCAGTCTTTTCCTCTGCAACTCAGCGAGGAATGATCAGCTCCACTCCAAACCCATGTGCCACCCTGCTCCCAATGTTGATACTGATCTAAAAATATTTAAATTGAAAAATAATATAATTATGCTCCTTTCTTGTTCTCTGTGTTTGTATTTGGAGGCTTTTAGAGGAAGTTTTTAGATCTATCAAAGTATCTGGAAATGTACTAATTATTTCAATGATGATACGATCCCAAGTGGCAAAGTAAACATAATTACCCATATTAATAGAAAACAAAATCAGCAACACTTCAAGGCTCTGTGGGCTTCAGCTGGCAAATACTGTCACAGTCGATCATTCACCACAAAAGGACATTTGTTATGATTTTAAGTAAAACTCCACCAATTTAACCAGGAATCTAAACGACCTTATGTCTCTCAGGATCTCCATTAGTGGGAAAACCTCAGTGTGAATGAAAAGCCCCCAGATTTTACAGTCAGATTATTTTGACTTGGTTGTGCCCTGCTTTGAAACCCTGCAGCTGTGTTTTCTTTTCTTAACTTTTCAAGCAAGTTCTGGGTGTCAGAAACCTCGGGTATGGTTGTTAAAAAGCTAAGAAAGAAAGTGACAGGATTTCACTGATTTCACTTGCTGCTGAAAATCCTCCTTTTCAGGGAACTGAAGGGATATCACCGGATCTTTTGTTACTTTTGTGAGCCTGTAAAGGTTTGCTTTAAGAAATAAAACAAAAAAGAAAAAAAGAAAAAGGAATACCAAAATACATAGACTGATGCTTAAACTAAGATTTCTCCCTCTCTCCTCTCTCCAGGGGCTGTTCGGTGTCTCAGGGCTGTATTTACCTCTGGCTTTGAAGCACCAGGAGGTTTCCCTTCCATTCAGGGAGCACCTCCTGAGGCTGCGGCAGCTTTTGTTTCCCAGGGGTGAAACAGCAGCGCTGCCCCCCAGGAATGTCACAGGGATGGGGGGGCTGCTCTGGGCCGGGGACAATCCCTGGGCCAGCCGAGCCCTGCTGCAGCCTCGGTGGCAGCAAGGACCTGGCCCTCCTGCCCAGGCTCTGTCACCACGCTCATGCTGCTCCTAAGGACACAGAACTGCCAAAAATATATAGAAATTTACTCTTTTGCTGCTAATATCCTCTGCTTTCCACAGTTTTCTCCCTTTTGGCTACGGAAAGGGCGGGATGTCAGCAGATGTCACACACCACCTTGAACCACTCTGTGCTTCCCAAGGGCCAGAGTCAGTGCTGGAATTAGCATCTCATCACTTGGCAGTATCACTTATCTACCTTATTCCTGAAGGCAAAATGCAATTAGAAATTTAAATAATAATTAAATGAAAACCTTTTAAATCTTGATTTGCGTATTCCCAGTTTTCGCCTTCCTTCCCTGTGCCTCCCTGCTAAGCTGTCTCTGCCACGGCCTCTCCTTGCAGTCTACTTTCGGTTTAGCATTAGGTGATGAAGCATAAAATGCTATTTAAATACTGTAATTTCAAGAGCAAGCAAAGAACATCACATTTATCTTCACTAACCTTGAATATGCCTGTCCCATCTAATGAAAAAAGTGATTGAAGGGACTTATTTCAGCTTACCATCCCAAGGCCCCCATAAAAGCTGAATGGTAATTTAATTAGTTTCCTTTCTGGTGATTAACTAGGAATTTCTGATCATTTAATCTGAGTGCACTTTGATTCATTAAGTATCTGTTTCCATTCTTTTATGAGGTGATTAAATAGCCCAGCCCAGGTACCACTGTCGTTGGTATTCAGGGCTGCTCCGGGCTCGGAGTGAACCAGATAGGAAATGTGCAGGATGGGAGCTGCATTTCCAAACCTTTTTGGGAGCCAGCTGAGCAGCTGATAAATCAGCAGCTAATTCAGCCTGGCAGAACTCTCTGACCACGAGTCAGAGCCCGTGACGAGGGAAGTTGGTGCAGATCTTTGCCCGGTGTGATGCTACCTCCACTTTGAGCCCGATCCCAGGCAGGCAGAGGAGGAACAACACCTGCACCAAACCTGGGGTGAGGGGTGTCAAACTGGGGTCATTCAGTGGGAGATTCTCCCCCTGCCCTCGTGACAGTGACACTACTCCTGACCACAGCAAGTCACTCACTCTGCTGATAAATCTCCCCCCTCGGTACCAGCGAGGCCGTAACTGCTGGCCTGGCTCATAAAGGATGATTAAATAAATCTATTCCAGTGCTCTGAAGACTGAGAGTGCTATATACTTAACTTTTTATTTAGATTTAAAGCTTATTATAAAGGCTGTACATGCTCTCCAGACACCCATACCAAAAAGGAAACTCGCAATCCGTTAAAATGTTGCTTAGCACCATAATGGGATAAGGGAAGTTAAATTAGCAGGCAGCTGATACTGCAGCAAAATATACTTCATCAACTCCACCCTAAGAGAAAATCTAAGTGTCTGTAGCAGGCAAAAGATACCAGAGTGGGTTTCTGAGCGCAAATAAACTGTGGTTTATTTTAATCCGTTATGCCAGAGCAGTAAGATGGGATTTGATTCCTTATACGAAAAGAAAAAAAATTTTTTTAAATCCAGCAAATGAGAAGTGCCTCAATTCTATTTTCATTTATTTTGACTCCCAGACCAGATGGATATAAAGATGGATATAAGGACACCTGATCATCCTGAATGGATTCCAGGGACACTCTCTAAATACAGCCAGACCCACGTCCAGCCTGGCACATGCCACCCCTCCAAACCCAAACAGCAGCACTCCAGGGACGAACAAAACCATTAAATCCATCCTTCCACTCCTCCCTACAACCCAGAAGTGCCTGGACCAGCTTTCCACCATGCCCTGAAGGTCACCAGCTCCGAGCTCTCTGCCTGAGCTCTGTCTGCCTCTAAAGCTGCAGCAAGAACAGGTCAGGCCTCGGCGGCTCCTGGGACCCAGCAGCTCTGCCCCAGGAGCTGCTCTCCACCACAGCCTTGAGGGAAGTTCCAGGGGTTCCCTCGAGCTCAGATTTTCATGTTGTATGAGCCTGTACCTTGTAAGAAGCGTCAGCCAGGTCAGCAGGAGCACACCGCTATTCTCACCGGTGTTTTACATTATGGCAATAACTTGTCACAGTTTTAAGAATAAAGAAAGATTTGTAAGGGCTGTAAAAATAGGGTAGGAACAGGAAAATTCCAGTTAGTACGGAACCACCTATAAATGCTGCCTTATTCATTGTAAAGACTTCCTGGACCCGAAGTTAGACCTAAAATTCATTTCACTAAGACTGACATACAGAGAGAAGCTGAAAACAGCACCCAAGGCATTGCCCAGCACCAGCCCTGAAATCAGGCACAAGGCTGCTGTCCTCCCAGCCCTCACAAATTCTCAGATTGCCTTAATCACAGCCTTTTTAATTCTTTTTTAATTAGTTATATTGTCTTTATCTGTCTGGAATTCTGAGCCACCATTTCTTCTCCCCTCAACAACTGCAGGGAGCAGAAACTTGATTTTGTCCTTAAGTGGAAGCTGGAACACTTGTTTGGCACCACATTTTACAGGGCCACAACAATATCTTTCAACTCAGACAGGTCATGAATTCTGCTGGGCTTTGGGACCTGCCTGGTTTCATTTATCCCAGCCCAGCATCCCTCCCTCCACAGGGCAGTGTGCAATTACATGGGCTGCAGTTATCCCCCTTACCAACAATTAATCCATTTCTCTGCATGAAATCCTAGCAAAGGCAGGGGAGTAACTTGAGGAGAAAGGTGACAGCCTCAACAGATCATGAAGTGGTGTCATTTTATTCAAACACAATTTCCTAAATCAAGGTTTCCCTCTCCAGTGCTGGAATCAGACAAATCTGCATTAAGCACAAAGGAAAACTGACAACAAATAAGGAATGTGTCCTACTTCCCCAGCCTGATGTACAGCCCAACCTGCCAGCATCATCTGCCTTCAAAATAATTCACCTGTGCCACTGCCACTTGCCAGAATATTGTTATTTCAGAGGAAGCCTGGCTTTTTAATTATATAGAATGCTGTAAAAGGTGTTATAACTCTAATTGTGCATTAAGAGAAGTGTCGTGATAGTAAAGATGTATCAGGTGATACTCAGGAGAACAATGCCAAGATGGGAGCGTGGAGGAAAGGCTGCAATTGTTCCATGTAAGCTGGGATAGTTAATCATCATGTTGGACTGGAGGAAGTTTCCTGGTTTGCATTTTAAAACAAGCTCTTGTCTCTCCTTTTGGCAAAGTGTCATTTTGGAGGAAGAGAGCCACAAGTTATCCTCGTGGGCCCTGCAGATGGAGTTAAAAACAAGGACAAACCATTGCCACAGCAGGAGCTGGCAGGGCACAGCCGGGTCTCCGAGGACAGGCACTCACGGCTTGGAGCGCTCACACTGATGCTGGGAGGGCTCAGCAATGGGGTAACCTTGAGGTTTATGAAGTTTCAGGAAGTAAATCCTTCTATCCATGAGTTAAGTGCAGAACCAGCTGATTTTGCTGACTGACTCAAAAAAACCCCAAACAAACTCAACCCAAAGCAACCCCCTTGAGAGGCAGCAGCCTCTGTGAACAGGCAATTTGAGCAGAGTCTTTGGGAAGACAGGCACTGAAGGAGAACAAGAAACCAGAAACTCCAGGATTAGATCCAGGCAGGCTCCAGTCCTGAGGCTCAGGTGGGTTCTGACCCTGGCTGGAGGGAGAAATAACCCGACTGCCATGTTCAATAATGCAACATTAAATGCATTTCCTAAGCACACACACCTGCGCAAAGGTGGCTCAGGAGTGGCGTCTGCAGGACAAAATGATACAGAGGTGAAATTGGTACCACTGGAGAAGAAAACTGTTGAGAAATTTGATTTAGAGTGAAAACTGAACAAGTCAAAGCCATGGGAAATGACTGCCTTGCACACAGTGGCCAACATGGGCCAGCCCCAGCCAGCCCAGCAAACCCAGCCCTGTGGTGCCAGGACAAACACGGGGCAGTGCCGAGGGCTGGGCACTGGGGACAGCCCAGGAACAGTTCAGGATCACCATGGAGAGACTCAGCCCTCACAGGAACGAGCCTTCTGCCTGAAGCGGCTCTCCTTGGGATTTGGGGCTCTGGTGGCAGTGGGACCGTGGGGAGCAGGTTGGGGGAACACGGGTTTATCCTAACGGGGCCCTTTGGCCACTCTGCTCTGTGGACTCTGTGACAAGAACTCAAATTCCAGTGTCCCACCCATCCAGCAGGGCTTTGTCCCGAGTAGCCGTACACAACCGCAGCACAAAGCCGTGCCCAGCCAGGAGCACAGCTTGAAGCATGGCTGGGAAGGGAACACTGCACTGGTCCTTCTGCACACAGGCACCATTCCCTCATTCCCATTCCCTCATTCCCTCCACGTTCAAACACACCCAGCACCACCCACTCTTCACACAGAGAGAGGCTGCCAACCCACAGAGGAGGATTTGCTCTGGCAGTCACAGCAGTGCCTCTTGTGAAGCACAGGGCTGGGGCTGGAGCCTCCAGGAGCAGAGCTGCTGGAAAAGATGCTTCGGAATAGCCCAGCATGGAGTTACATGAGGATACAGCAGGAGAAGATGAGGATGAGAAAGAAATTACAGCAGGGACGCATTGTTCCTCAGCCCTAAATCCCTTCTGGGTCATAGTCCACTTGCTGCTACCGGATGCACTCTACTGGAATCCACGTGAGGAAATGCAGGAAAGAGATTAAAATGTTCAATCATTTGCAAGGGCTCCCCCGATGAATAGCAGTGTGTGCTGGAAGAGCAGCTCTGCCACAAACACCGCGCCGTGCTCTAATCTTGCTGAACACAAAATGAATTACGGGGATGGATGCAGCCAGGGTTTATCCGGCTAAGGAACAGCATTCCTGGAGTCAGCTCATTTGGGTACCTGTCCCAGCAGTACCTGCAGCACCAGCGGTGTCCAGGTAACACATGTGGCCTTGGCGTGGTCCCACAGGGCTTGGAGGAACAGCCAAACCACACCTGAACCCACCTGACCTGTCAGGAACAGCCAAACCACACCTGAACCCACCTGTCAGGAACAGCCAAACCACACCTGAACCCACCTGTCAGGAACCACCCCCTGCCACCAGCCTGGGCCGGGCAGGGCCCGCATGGCCACGGCACATCAGAGATGTCATGCAGACAGAACCAAAAGCTACATTAATATAACAAGAAAAAACATCATCAGCTTTAGATGGAAAGTTTCTTCGGAAAATTCTGCCCTGAAACCCTTTGGCAGTGCCCAGAGGGAAAATCTTCCACCTGTATTAACTCATTTAATGTGCATTGATTTTTGTTTTACCAGCTGGAATGTGACCATCCCACACAGCTCCTGACCACCTTCCAAATGATGTGAGGGCTGGACACATCCCAGGAGAGGTTTGCATTTGCTTTGTTTGTACTTTTATGAAGCATTGCTGCTTTTCCCTGGGATTTTATTGCCCTGTAAATGAGGAAGCAATTCTGAACGCTGCTTTTATTTTTGCTGGGACAGAGCTGAGTGGGAATAAAGCCAAGAGGAATGCACTCCCCCTTTCTCATTTTCCACGGAGAAGCACTTGAGAGCATCTCTTTAAAAGCCTTCCTTACTGAAGACTTAATTTAACAGATGATTTTATTTACTGATTTCCTGGGATGGGATGTGGAAAGTCTGCAGAGGCCATTCCCTCAGATGATGGAGAAATCACAGCCCACTGGCAGAGCCTCCCAGTCTGGGGACCAAGAAACTGGTGAAATCCCGTCTGCCTGAAGAGATGTGGGAGCTGCATATCTGGAGGTGCCAAACAGGAAAATCAAAGAATCTGTGGCCACCAGAACCCTTTTCCCTTACAAGAAGTGCCAGCATAACACTCTGGCATCCAGGAATTATCAAGAACAGACAAAACCTCCTTCAATTCAATTCCCCCACATGTAACAAGTCCCCGCCCTCCACGTGCTTTTCCTTTTTATCCCCAGAGAGAGGAGTGGGAGTGGCAAACCGAAAAAACCTAAATTTAAAACTCGTCAAATGAATAAAGCAGAACTTTTTCCTGGTGACTGCCAGCACACATCAATCATTGCTTGTCAGTCCAACCCAACAGCACAGCCACAGCCACTTCTTGCTGCTGCACTCGATCCTTCAGGGTCCCTCCCAATTCCAGATACTCCATGATCCACCCAACCAGAGTCACCTCACAGCAACTTTCAGAAAATTTATGGCACTTCCCGATTTTCTATGGTAAGGGATGCAGCAAATTTAAATTATTTAGCCCACATCTGTTTAATCAGAGACGGCTCCTGAAAGCTTCGTTAACTTGAAATGCCATTGCAGCTTCTGGCTGGTTTTTCCCACTCTCCCACTCACAGTATGCCAGGGAGAACAACATCCACTCTGGGAGGGACAGGCACAGGACCTGCCACACTCTCATTCCACACTGAGGGAAGAGTCTGGCAAAGGGTTTGGCAGACAGCTTTGGGCTGGGGTTTGCTGCACATATGGACTGGAGAGCCCAGAAAATGGGCTGAGCACCCAGAGCGTGGCATCCACAGCCTTGGGATTTTATAGAACATCCCCAGACTTGGGGATGCTACTTTAAGAAATGTGATGGATATGCAGGAAACAACTTTCTTCAGCTCTTTTATGGAATTGCTTGATTTCTAGCCATGAAATCACTTCCTCATTAAAACAGCTTCTGTGTATTTAAAAATAGGAGACTGGAGAAACGTAGCTCCCTTCTAAAGGAGAGCCCCCCCAGATTAGGAAAAACAGAGATATTGGAGAGTTTCACCACAGAAGAGGAAGCTGGAACCCTGGAACCCTCAGCCTGTACTGCCCATCCCTGTTTGGCAGATCTCTCTCATTTTCCCCCTCAGTTTCCCTTGTTGTTGTTTTTATCAGAGAATGGTTTGGGCTGGGAGGGACCTGAAAGCCCATCCAGTGCCACCCCTGCCATGGGCAGGGACACCTTCCACTGTCCCAGGCTGCTCCAAGCCACGTCCAGCCTGGCCTTGGACACTGCCAGGACACCCCCAGAACATTAAATTCAGATTTCAGCATCAATAAAACATAAAAGTTTGTAATTTCCAGTGCATTCCACAAGTTGGTTTCAGGCCACTGGGGGTTTTCCTCAGTCTTACTCCTTCCTATTAACACTTCCAGGGAGGCAGTTACACCACTGAAATGTCATTTCTAACAAGTTTATGTTATATGGGAATCCTAAACGACCTTGATCAGGTGCCTGCCTGATCCCAACCTGCTAAAAAGCTCTTCTGGCACGAGCTGCAGGTTATTCATCTTTTATCCAGGTGCATGCACACAGCCCTGAGTCATGCACCACGAACAGATGGGGAAGTATCTTATATTTATGACCTGCCATCTTTTTCTTTTTCTTCCCTAGAAATTAATTTTTCATTAAATCACTTTGAAAAATCTTTGAATTAACTGAATAACTTCATTCGAGGAGATAACCTAGAATGGGCAGGTTTTAACAAAACTGTTTGTGCTTAATCAATTTGCAAACTGACCCTCTGGATATCGGACAAAACACCCAGGGCAGGTGTGGCATTATCCCTTCTGGTTAAACCAGTGCTCCTTGTCTCTGGGAATTCCCACGGATATAATAACCATGAGTGTTAATTAAAAACAGGTAGAGGTGTCACAGGGAAGGTGTGACAGCAAAAAGGGGACAACCCCAGGAGTGGGACCTGTGCCTCTGCACCCCGAGAGGTTTGCAAATTATAGATGATACTCAAAGAACAACTTTGTGGTGGGTGTCTTGGTAAAAGATTTACAGGTTTGGAGTGGCTCAGGTGTTTGATTGCAGGGAAAGTGCACTTGATGGGAACTTCAATTGCCTGGGAAGAGCTGGGAGCAGAGCAGGAGCCCCAGAGGTTCCCAACAGAGTGCTGGGAGAAACCTCTTGTATTATATTATTATGTGCATAATAATTAATATAGAATTAAAAATATATAAATAAGTGCCACTGGATGTGAACTTCAATTGCCTGGGAATAGCTGGGAGCAGAGTCCCCAGCTGCTCACAACAGACTGCTGGGAGAAATCCTCCTGCATTATATTATCATACACATAATATAATATTTAGTAATTAATATCTAATATATTCACATATAACTAATGTATAACAATATAGATAATATTTTTGCCTGGCTTATTCTTTCATCTAGTGCAGAAATAAAACAACTCTTAAAAGAACCAACCGAAACATGTATTTCTGAAGCTCTTAGGAATTAGCTCAAAGGAGGTGGGTTTGGCCCAGTCCCACCCTGGCACTTGTGGGAACAGAGGGTGGTGACACTGTCAGGGTGGTGACACTGTCAGGGTGGTGACACCATCAGGGCTGGCCGGGATGCAGCAGCAGCACCCCCAGCCCCTGCTCCCACCCCAACCCCCAGGGGATGAGCCAAGCCCACTCCTGCTGTTCCAAATGCTGAACTGAGCTTTTCCAAGCCCTGTAAAAATACCCACCCCCAGCAAGGGCGCTGCTGAAGCCCATTATTTATCCAGCTAAAGCCAGGGAAATTAAGAAATGCCCGAACTAAAATAGCTGCCTCCACTCGGGCTCAGCAAAGACATTTTAATTGCAGGGCCACACACGGCTCCTTCCCCCTCGTTAGCTCTCGTTCAGCGAGGAGATGAAAGGGGGGAATTAGGGATGTGCAGGCAGCCTGAATGCTGACATTTGGAGAGGCAGCGAAGTGCTCGGGTCAGAACACGCTCCGTGCACACACGGGGTGGATAAAACAGGCACGGATGACACGCGAGGACAGGCCTGGGGACAGCTGACAGCACATCTGGATATCCCCGGGTACAGAAAACTCCAAACTGGCCTGGGACAAAACATCTCAGGTGTTTTAGCTCCACAGGTATGGGCAGAAGGAGGCCAGAGGAAACAATGTAGCCCTAAATATTTCCCTGTTGGCTTCCCACCCGCGTGGGAGCCCTGTTATTTACATGCATGAATGATTTATTCCTCTATTACCAGTTACCTCCTTTGATTAAATGTATTAGTGCCTTTTAAGTTATTTCAAGGCTACAATCATTTTAAAATTAAATGATCCTTTGAGTACCCTTTGGGAGCTGAATGCTAAACTGACAGTTCCATAATGCAAAAAAAATGCTGGCTGTGCTCATTTTATTTAATTAAACTGTACTCTTGATCAAGCAAACCAAGTGGGAGAATATTAACCCTGGTTTTTGCTTCTAGAAAAGGAATAAAATGAAAAACTGGAGATTCTGTTGTCATGGTCAAATGCTGGTTTTATTCAGCTGACAGCTTAAACTCTCGTGTCAGGCAGCTGTTATTTCATTCAGCTTCTCCAAAGGTCCCCAAAAGAACATTTCTGGGTTTTACCCCACTACTGATCGATTATGTCCAAGTAGGAAACATTTTTAAAACTTTTCTCCCTTCAAGCTTTGCAAAAGATCTGAATTTAAATGGCACTTTTAAGGCTCTTTGGAGCCCAAGTACAACAGCAGCCCGGCTTTTGAGGAGCACACAAAAATACTTCTGTCCCGAAAGAAAGGAGTGAAGTGACAAAAAGAGGAAGATAAAAGCAATTCCAAGTCCCAAACCTACAGAATCCCCTCAGTCTTGGCCTATTCTTTAGAACTAAACCTCATTTTGCAAATCAAAGGACCAGCTGCTAAACTGGCCTTAAAAAAAGAGGTAGGTCCTGAATGCGGGGCTGAGAGAGTCCAGGGGATGCCGGCGCTGCCATCAATCAGTCCCCCAAGTCCTCCTGCTCCCACCAGGAGTCTCCCCATCCCTGGACCCCCAATCCCAGGGCTCCAGTGCCCAGGGATGCTCTCCAATCACTGGATCAGCGCCTGGAAAACAAAGCTCCCGTGAGGAGGCTTCACCCTCGGGAGGTGGCTCAGCTCCAGTCAGGGCTGCACAAATGTTGTACCCAAAAAAGCCAAATGTCACCATTTAGAGACAGCAGCCAGCATCCTCACATATGGAATTAGATGTTACTGAGAAAGGGACAAAACAAAGGGAAAAAAAAAATTCTCTTTGGACAAAACTTTTAAAAATCCCAGGTTTCACACAGAAGCCTTCAAAGTCGATTAAAAACAATTCTCAAAACATTCCCAGCTTTCACTAGTGCTTAACAACGTGTTTCCCTCTGTGAAAAGACACTTCAAACTGGATTTGCAGCTCTGTCTGGATGTTTTATTTCCCTTTGTGATCTAAGTGATCGCTGCTTTGTAAGATTTATCCCGGGCAATTAATATATCAAGCAGAGAATCGCACAAGGGATTTCCCCAAAGAGATTTTGGCAGCTCGGGTTGCACCGGGAGCTCCTGGCTCCTGGTCTCAGCCCTCTGGAAGTTATTAAACAGCACAAGGATGTCACAAAATTAAAGTCACTCATTTAAAATGAACGTGGCACTTCATGAGCCCAGAGCCAGCGTATGTTGCACCTGATAAAAATCCCGAATCTCCAGCCCCAAACAACAGGTGTTGGGTGATAAAAGTCAAGACAAAAGTGCTAAAGCCTCTCACATACTTTCCCCAATTTCTACAGCAACGGAGCTGTGACAGAGGGCTCCTGACTGCTCAATTTGATGGCCAGGCAGACTTAGAAAAGCTGAGTTTCCTAGGGGAAGACATAATGAAATCAAAGCACTCATGAATATGGATGGCGGGCCGGGGCCATCTGTTCGCCACCAACATCTTTTCTTAAAACAAGTTTCAAATATTTCGCCAGAGACGTCGCATCTGTATTTCCATGGATAAAATTAGACCTTGGATTTTCAGCATCTCCGGTCATTAAGTGCTATTGTTATGGAAATGTGGGTTTTTTTCCCTCCGCTGATAATCAAAAGATTGAGTGATAAAACAGTTTGACAAAGTTCAGGTGAAGATTTCATCGCGTCTGTGGAGGAGCTTCACAATATTGACAGTCAGGGCACGCCGTGTGTAATGTAAATATAACTCCTCTGTCCTCCCCCCGGGGAACGAGAGCCTGGGGTGTCCTGCCCTCATTTGTACCCTACATCCATCTGATTTCCTTTCGTTTTCAGAGAAAACATCAGAAGGCATTTTTATTCCGCATTCATGAGGCTGGTGCTGATTTGCATGTGGGGAGCAGGCACGGATGGAGGAGCTGCTGTTCCCGGGCTCTGCGTGGAGATGGGAGAGATCCAGGAGCTCCTGGGGTTTGCCAGGAAAGCCAGGTGGATCCTGGGCTGTGTGTGCCTGCATTGCCAGGCCCTGCTCCCTCTCCCGGTGCCGCACCGTGGGGAAGCTGGGCCTGAACCAGGCAGGGCTGATCCAGCCCCAGGTGGGAATCAGAGAGCTCCCAAGTGGCAGAAGCCAGGATGTGGGAACAGAAAACCCAAACCACCGTGGGAATAGACACTCCAAACCCTGGAGAAGAGACAACTGACAGGTGGTTTTATCACCACACAAACATCTTCAGGGCAGGTGCCAGGAGGAGGGCCCAGACTCTCAGTGGTGCCCAGTGAAAACACAAGTGGCAACGGGCACAGTCTGAAACATGGGAAGTTCCAGCTGAATACGCAGAAAAATCCTTTGCTTTGTGGGTGGCAAAGCCCTGGAACAGGGGCCCGGACTGGGGAGTGTCCTTCCCTGGAGATACCCAAACCCACGCAGACTGATCCTGTGTGACCTGCTCTGGGTGAACCCGCCGGAGCAGGGGTTGGACTTGGTGATCTCCAGGGATCCCTTCCAACCCCAGCCAGCCTGGGATTCTGGGAGCCACCAACTGGGCGGCAGCAGGAGCAGAGCTGCAGTATCTCATTGGAACTATCTACAGCAGGTTGCTATCAATTACTGTGTTCAGTGTTAATTAATAATCAGCTCTTGGTTACTCAGAGCAACCGTGAAGCTGAGACAGCCCAGATGAACACAATTCCAACTGCTCCCAAAGAAATGAGTCTGAGAACACACTCACAGGGAAGGGAATTGGCTCCGAGTTCTCCTGCTGGGGTCCCACCAGCCCGGCCAAGGTCAGCACCTGCTCCAGCCCCACGGGCTCCAGCAGTCCCACATCTGATGGCACACAAACCAGAGCAGATACATGAGGTGTCCTGTGGTGAACAATGGGAAAAAACAAACAAAAAAAAAAACCCAAGAAAAAATAAATTAATTTAGGTTTTGAATGTTTCAATCTTACAATATTCCTCTCCATTTTAGCCTATCAATAGTATTTATGTGGCTGTTAAAAAAAAATTCAAAATAAACCTAAATTAAAAGATATGGGAGTAAAAGCATTAAAATTGAATATATCCAGATTGTCAGGATTTTCTAAATAAACCTCAAAAGAACAATACTTGCCCCAAACCTTTTGATTTCATTGGAGTGAGGTTTTGGTCACAAAAGTGCCCCAAGTGCCTGCTGGGATCACCCAGGGACACTCAGCCCAGCCACGCTCCCACCTGGGGATGGAGAACAGCCTGAGCTCAGCACTGGGGCCCATTTCCCAAATTAATTCCTGCAGCTGATCCCAAGCACAGACAACCTGGGCAGGTTATGCTATAACAGCTTTTCCACTTGCATCCAAATTTTGGGCATTACGCTCAACCTGCTCATCCACTTCCACTCAAAGGTGCAGCTTGCTCAATTTGCATAATAACTATCTCCAGCTAATTATCCCCATTTGTTCATGGAAGCAGTCACTTTCTGTAGGGCTTAAAATTACCATAAACTGTGCATAAGATCAAGAAAACACCGATTTATCTTATTAACAGTGAAGGAGTTTGTGTGTTAATTAGCAGGGGATTACTCTGGAAATGCATTCAGATGTTCTCAGAACCAGTTCACCTGACACGAGCCCTGAGCACCTCTCAGGTGCTGCAGCTCAGAGCTGATGCAGAGGAGAATCAGAAGCTCTAAGAGCAATGGGTGAGGCCAAGGAAGCAGCCAGGGAGTCACCATCCTGGGAATTCCTGTTTGGAAAACTGCCACACACTGTGCGGGCACTGCAAAGGTGCAGAAACCTCTGGGAAGTTATTTAAATGGGGGAGTTGGAGAAAAGTGAGATAAAAGTGCTTGCAGCAGCGTGTAGGTGAGCTCAGCAAGCTCCTGTGCACAAAAAAAAAAAAAAAACAGGCAGTAAAATTTGTTTTCTGCATTTTTGATGGAATTTTGGACAATTTTTTAATGAAGGTGCAAAACGGAGGTCCTGTCTCCTGGAGAGCTTCAGTGCCTCGCTGATATTCTCACTCCTCTGCTTAGTAAGCAGCTGCCACAGCCTCCCCCTTGCAGCAGCTGTCAGAGCACTTCCCATAATATTCATGGATGCTCCATGTTTTCCAGCAGCAGGTGGTATCATTTCTGTATCTGCAAACGATCAGCATTCAAATCCAGATTTTTCTCCTTACTAGCTACTACACAGCTACAAAGTGTTATCTTTCCTACACGTATTTTTAATACCCCCAGTAAAAGCTAAAGTAAGGACTTGTATTTAAGGAAAAGATGTTCCCATGAAACTTTAAGTGAGAATTTCACACTGGGAAAAGATTAGAATAATATAGACTCTCAAGTATGGAGCCATTTCCTCTCAATTTTTCCTATGCCCCAGAAATAGCCTCCTTAATTTTCACTCTGGGGTTCCCACGGCACCCATGTGGATGCTGGGAATTGGACAAACTCCTTACACAGCTTGGAAACCTCCAGCCAGAGGAACTCAGAGGATACAAAGAACAAAAGGAAAGCAGACTGCACTAAACAGTTTTCCTTTTAAAGACCCCAAACACTTTAAAAAGAACTGAAATGTGAAACCCAAACCAAAATAATAATTATTTGCTGCCTTTCCATCAAAGGCAATGTTAACATTGAATGGAAATGGGCAGTTTTCAAGCCAACACTCATGTGCTGTGCTGAATTTCCACAGAAAACAGGTCCTCTATCCATCTCCTTAAAAATCCATGGAATTTGAACACAGCCCCTTCCCTAGTAAAGCCAGGAGACACAGAATGTGGTTCCCTTAAACTGCATGGCCATAAATCTTCATTTCCTGGTGGCATGATGGATTTCATGAGACAATGGATTTAACAACTCCTTTTTACCAACCAGCTCCCTAATTTCTTAGGAAATCTTTTCTGGGTTTAAGGCAGGTCTTAAGGAACTAATTTTCCATAGTGATCCTGAAAAGAGCTGGAGTGTGATTGCCAGGGAATTAATGGAGTCATTGTGCATATTTTTGTTCTTCATTTCCCCAAGAACAATGTGAACCTTCCAGAGAGATAATGAGGAATATCAAAGGCATCTTTCACACCAGGTGAGGCTCTCATCACACACCAACCCCGTGCAGCTAAAATTAAATGGCGAAACCTGTGTCAGCTGCTCTCCAAAATTGTTTTCCACATCAATAAAGGAGCAAGTCAGAAATAAATAACAACACACAACGGCCAGAGGTGTTGCTGCTTTTCAGCAGTCTGCTGGAATTACTGGCCTGGCTGTATGTGAGGGCACAACACTGAGAATTATTCCTTCCCTCTCCATGGCAGGGGCTTGGAACCAGAATTCCAGAATCATCTAGGCTGGAAAACACCTCCAAGGCCATCGAGCCCAAGCTGTGCCTGATCCCACCTTGTCCCCAGAGCACTGAGTGCCACGTCCAGGCCTTCCTTGGGCACCTCCAGGGATGGGGACTCCAAAGCTCCCAGGACAGCCCCTGCCAGTGAAGAAATTCCTGACATCCAACCTGACCCTCCCCTGGCCCAGCTTGAGGCCCTTTCCTCTTGTCCTGGGAGATCTGAGGATTTCTGAGTCCCTTCCAGTGGGAACCCTTCTGCGGTTCTGTTCACTTCCCACCTCCCTCTCCTTTCATCCCCAGCTTCCTGGAAATGATGTCCACTCATTCCATCCCTGCAGCACGTCCTGCCCAGGCACAGACACTGCCACCATCATCATCATCAGTCATGATTTTCTGCTGAGGGCTCCCAAAAGCACGCCCCTGACAACAACACACCCCTGCACCGGCTCTGTTCCCTTCGCTACAGACCTGCCCGAACACCAACGAGCCAAGTGCAGCACCAGCTCTTTGATTTTCATGCAAAAAAAAAGGGCTTTTTAAAATGCAAACCAGGTCTCCTTCCCATCCTCCTTGGGCAGAGCGTGTCACAGGGAGAGGTGCTCACCCAGCCTGGTTTGGGAGTGGCAGATCAGGTGATGCAGATTAGAAAAATCCAACTGTTTTCCACAAATGCACTTTCTGCAGAGAATGTTTTCAGACACAAGGTCGATTTCGGTCTTAAAGACTAAAGAAACATCAAAGGGAAATACCTGTGGGTATACAGCAGTGCTCCTGGAACACGCAGGGCCTCACAAATACCAATTCCTAAATATTCAGGATAGGTATTGTACCTCTGTGTGCAGCTCACGCCGGGAGCTCCCCTGAGCCCTGCAGCCCCACGGACCCCTGGGACCGCCCGTCCTTGGGGCTCAGCAGAGCTCAGGCTGCCCCTGAGGTTCCACATCCAGTCTTGTCCCATGCCAGGGCTGCCCCCTGTGCCCACCTGGGAATTTGCTGCCGAGCTCAGGCTGGGCTGGGCTGCAGATGGGATTTTAAGTGGTGATGGTTTGTAAGGGCAGCACTGGGGATGTGGGACTGCGAGCAAAAGCAAGATACAGCAAAAATGGTCATGAACCCAGGCTGAAACCAAAAGGACAATCATCAAAAATGGCAAATTTCCTTTAATTTCTCAGCAAAACGTGCAGCAAAAAGCAAAGCTGGAAACTGGTTTTAAAGCTCAAGGCTTTACACAGCTTCCCAGTAAGGATTTCCCACAGCAGAAAAAATTCATTTTGATTTATCCCCTGCACTGTTGTTTTCAGCTGCAGCTGAAGAGCAGAGGGGGGTGCATGATTTCATTTAAAACTCCGCTGTTTCAGGCCAGCACTCAGCAACTCCGCACAGCTCCTTGCTGTTGCCTTTACAGACCAGCATCGTTTCTAATTTCGCCCTGAGAAAACACTTGTAAATCTGCTAAATGACTCAAATTTGCAGCTTTCTCCCTCTCAGTTTGCTGGATCACTGTCTCAAACAGTTTCTCTGCCCAGTCAGATTTTCAAAGCGAGTTTATAAAACGAGCATCTGTTGATAATCTAATAAGTCTGGAAAGAAAATATTTCTGTTTTCCACACAATGCTGGGAAAGCCTTGAAACTTGTAAACAAGCAGGGGATGTGACAGCAGCAATTGGTCTCTGTTAACAGCAAAATACAAAGGAAGTGGAATACGAGTAGAAAAAGTGAATCTGTGCATATGTAATATAGTTTTTGTAGCCAGGCACTTTCATGAAGTTTGACTCAGTGTTGTAATTAAAATGTTCTGTAACGGTGGTAATTACCCCATCAGGTAAGGCACAATGGATGGCAGTGCAAACCTACAATATAATGATTATTTCCAAGTTGCATTTCAATTTTTGCGCATTTTCAGCACCTCCCTCGTGCCTGGGAACAGGGATTTTTAACAGGGTCCAACACGTGACAGCGCAGATTTTTGTTATCTTTGCTCTTCCTTCTTGATAAACTGCAGCCTTTTGAAGAGAACTAATTCTAATAGATCAAGTGATGAAATTTAACCCAATTAAACCCCACCTGAGCACACCTCGATGGTGCAGAGAATGACAAGAGTGGGGTGAGAGGCAGAGGGTTCTCCCAGTCCTCCCACACCACAGAGCATCTCTGCCTTCAGGAGCACAAAAACTCTGGAAACTTCTGGAAACCAACCCAGAACATCCCAAATGTCACAGAAATGACAAAGCCCCTTCCCTTTGCAAACAGTTTTGAGGCACATTGACCTCAGGGTGCTAAAATTTCCTTTTTGGGAGAGGAGTGGGGTGTTCAGACCTATATTAAACCAAAGTTACATAAAGCATCAGATTATTCCTGCAGTTTGGAGAATTCTGGGGTTTGGAGCCTCTGCAAAGCATTTTGAGTGCTGCAGGAAGATGAATTATCTCCCATTTCTAGTATCAAACCCTGATGTCATGTCTGGAAAAACACTAAACCCTGTCAATTCTTTCCATCTTCCCAGGTTCCATCAGTCCTCTGCAAGCTCGTCCAGCAAGAAAATAACCCCTTTCACTTTGGAAAGGGGCAATAAAGATGATGGATGCTTTTTGGAGTTTATTTTTGCTGTGTCCATAAACATTCCCCTAATAGCTCATCACAGCTGACGAGGAGCTTGGCGGAGCCAACTGCTGTTGACTGAAAATATCTGACATTTTTTTCCCCAAGCTTGCTGTACAGAAGGAATTATTTATATTTGAAGAGCACTCTCCTGTGATCAGGAAATACATATATTTGTCATAGTTAGCGCAGGGCCCCGCCACACAGGCACTGTTAATGAGCTTCTATTAAGAAATCCTATTTTAGTCCCTTTCACTCCAGTCCCTCTCTCCAGGGGAGCCAAGAGAGGCCTGAGATGTTTATCTGACACATTGTATTTTCCCCTACACACCAAGATAATTAAATCACTGAACCAAATTCAAGGCAAGAGCTGAGGAATCATCCCCTTGATTTTCTTTTTTACCCCCAGGATGCTCCCGAAGGCAAAACAGAATCGCAGAATGGTTTGGGTTGGGAGGGACCTTAAAGCTCATCCAGTTCCAGGCAGGACACCTTCCACTATCCCAGGCTGCTCAGCCCTGAATTTCTCCTCTCACTGCTACAGATCATTGGAATGATGCAAAACGGTTCTAACAAAGCTGGTTTTGGGCAATTATTTTTTCATTGTTATTGTATTTTTTTAAATGTCCATTGTTATCCTTCTACCCTTAAAGAAAATCACAGTAAAGAAAATGAGACACACCCAAATGTTGATGCTTGAGAGACACTCTGGAGGGAGAAATAAATGCAGCATTTTAAAATACCAACATTTATAGTGATTCCTGGGTTTCTGGGAGTGAAGCAAAGGTGAAAAACGGCAGCAGGGCATTGAAAAACATCTTTGAGCAACTTCCACCACAACTTGTACGTCCAGAGGGAACAGACAAGAGCATGGCCTGATAAGAACGGGATCTCCCAGCTCTGCCCTCTGGAATATGGAGGAGGACACAGTCAGGGAGCCACCGCCCTCCCTGCACAGCTCCCTCCGTGCTCCCTGCCCTTGATGTGGCACAAAATGAGCATTTCTTGGCCATAAGTGATAATAATGTATTTAATACCCAGCACTCCCGATTTTCTCCTGCCTTTAACTATTCCTTGCCTTGCTCTGGAAGCAGGCTGAGGTAAGTAATGTGCAAGGCAAGCACACTGCTGTCACTTAGCAACCCGAAACGGGGCTTCGAACAAAGATCTTTATTTCTGGAACCATTTAACAGCGGTGCCCGAGCCGGGCTGAGGTTCTGGGGATGGCACAATCCCTCTTGCTGCTGCTCCTCTCCAGGGCTGTCACTGTCCCTGCAGCCATTCACCCTCACCTACACCTCCTAAACTTTATGGCAAAGAGCAGGAAGAAGATGTGAATAAAAAGAGGACAGTTAGCATTATTTTGTGACTGTTTCAGCCAGTTGACTCCAGCGTGCCCGAAGCAGAGTGCAAAAGCAGAGAACAGCTCACTTTATGCCTTTACAGGTCCCATCAGCTGCTCTGCCTTTACAGGATATCCTGGAACCCCTTCCTCTGCCTGCTCTCGTGGCAGTGCCCAAGCACAGGGCAGCAGCCCCCGCTGGGCAGCGCTGGCACCGCCTGGGCAGGGCACTCCTGGTTCCATCAGGCTCCTCAGCCGTGTCCAGAGCCCCGGAGGAAAACTGGCAATGCCCAGCACTAAACCCCTGAGAGGTGGGAGTGCCACCTGCCCCGGGGAACAGGGCACCTCCATGACCCTGCACAGGGCCAGGAAGGCCAGGCCTGCCTTCCTCCCCAGGGTGGGACAGCCAAGGGCCTCTGCTGACTGCGCTGGATCTTCGTCTTGCCTCAGCCAGGACATGCTTAATTACTGCCAGCTTTAATTACCGTCCCAGCCTCCCAAAGGGATTTCATTCTCTCAGATTTCACATCTCATCCCTACTCCTTCCCGGCTGCTGGGGCTACAGCAGCTCCCGGACACCTCTGCGCTGGAGCAGAGCTGAGAATTCACACAAAGAGAATGAACCTGGTTAAAGTGGAACTTTGGGGGTGCTGCCTGCTCCCCACCACGGCTGAAACCTGCTTTAATGGGCAATTTAAAACCAAGCATCCACCAGAAATCTGTCATCTATCTCGTGCTAGAAACAAATGCTGCTGCCCACTGCTCACCCTTCTCGGCACGAACCCTGCCCATAGACACGAGGGGAAGTAGTTTAGGTACACCCCTAGTAAACCAAAATACCTTGGTAAAAAATTAACATAGGCAGGAGAGTATAAAATACAGAGAGAAAAATGGAAAAGGGAACTAAAGAATCCACAGCCATTGTAGTGCCTTAAAAGCCAGATTTGCCTTCTGAATGTTGTTTTTCAAGGAAACACTCAGGATGACTTTTACCTCTTAAATCCCATTAACCAAACTGAACAATTCAAAAAGCAAGGAGAGAATGTAAAATAAATGCTAAAATGTGGCAGAGCAACCCTGTGAGCCCTAACTACAAAGCACTGCCTCTAAACAAAGCCTAATATTCTAATTCAAACTATTATTATTATTACAATGTTTCTCCTGCTGTCTTGGCAAAAACCATTTCTGCTTATGTATTTTTAACAATTTCTGTTAAGGACAATCAAAAATGCCATATGTGATTAGTGATTTATAAAAATTAAGCCTGTGTTTATATTTCAAATCCTGTCACTGGGAAGCATCAGTTCATTGCATTTTGCCAAATCACAGTGAAGATGAATTTTAAGATGAAGTTTTCCCGCACAAATATCCAGATACACTTCACGGGGAATGAAAAAATTTATTGTTGGCCTCATTTTATAATGAAACAGAGTCAGATATGAGCTACCCAAAACACAGAGCTCTGACAGCAATTACAGGCTTTACATGCAAGTCGAGTTAATCCTCTAAGTAGACTTCCAATTCCTGCAGGAGACGGGAATTAGGTGGCATTTGAGTTCATATGAGAAATCCGGAACGGTCTGGCTTCACCGTGAGTAAAGGCAGGGGGTTTTAGGGTGAGACAGCAGAATGCATCAATCACCTCTCTGCTAAATCCCACTGCAACGCAAGTCCAGCAGCTTTGGTGGTGGCCAGATCCTGCCAGCGCTGTCCTGGGAACAAGCAGGATTTCAGCAGCCAGGATGGTAAAAGCTGCGTGGTTTCACCTCCACAGTTCCCAGCCCCCGTCTGTTAGTGATCCCCTGAACCACGAACCAGCCCGATGGAGAACGACCCTTCTTGGATGATTGCCACCATGGGCCTGTCAAGGTTTTAGCTTTGCCTGCAGTGGGACTGGAAATTGTCCTTGTTAAACTTGGGATTCAGACAGTTTCAATTTGAAAGCCAAATAAGAAAGAGGTTCTGACTCAAGTGCTTGGATCAGAACCTGGGAAGAGGCACCAGGGCAGGACGAGGCAACCACAAACCAAAGCACAACACAAACGAGCAAAGTTATTGTCAGAAACATTAACAAGCCATGCCCAAATGCCATTTTCTTTTTGCAATCACCATTCATTAGTGGGGTTTTACACATCAGATGGGCAGAGATTGTGCCACCCTTGGAGGTGCAGCCCTGTGCCACTCGTCCGGGTGACCGAGCGCAAGGAGAGCTTTCCCCGGAATCAGCATTAATCACACAACGGAGCCAGTTTTAAATGCACAGCAGGAAGCAGTTTGCCTTACAACAACATTAGTCAGGCCGTGTGCAAGTTGTCTTCAGTGAAATTTTCATTAAATAAGATTCAAGCCTTTTGGAAATCGATAGGAGCCCTTCCATTGACTTTGGTGGGCGTGGGACGAGGCTCGTGGTGCTGCCACACCGAAACTGAGGGAAATGGGCTCTCATCGAGCCAATTTATATTGCTTAAATTAATCTGCCACACCTTAACTATGAAGATGTGCGAAGAACTCTACTCCTTCCTGTCTTCTTTAAACCCTGTGCACATTTTCCTCAGTTAAAACGTGTAAAACACTTGACAAGCTCAGCCAAACCCCAAGCTGGCAACACCCTACGGGTTCACCCATGGTCTCCTGGCACCACTGTTCAAAAACTCCCTGAACATAATGTCTGAAAGAAATCACAGGTCAAAAATTAGACAGCTTACAATTTATCCTTACCTCCTATTCACTTTTGCCCTTCAAAAGAACTCAGCCCTAGGGAGCTGACAAATAAAGATAAATTACCCCTCTGCAGCGTTCTCTCTAACTAAGCCATTGTAGTGATTAAATGAACCTTAGAAGCCAAATTCAGCTTTGATAGCTGAAACTGGGGGGAATTTTTTGCCTTTTTACAAACACAAAGCCCACAGCTTCCTTGGAGGAAGGGCTGAATTCAAGAAATTTCCTGGGTTAGCATTTTGGGGCAGTTACACGTTCATCTTAACAGGCTCAGTCACGTGTGGCGGGTGCCGAGGTAATTTAGGGATCTCCAAATGTCATTATGTGGAATAATACCTGGAAGTGTCCAAGGCCAGGCTGGACAGGGCTTGGAGCAACCTGGTTTAGTGGGAGATGTCCCTGACCATGGGAGGGGGTGGAACGGGATGGGGTTTGGGTCCCTCCCAACCCAAACCATTTTGGGATCCTTTGAACTATAAAAGCCCTTCGAGGCCTCCCCCTCTCCAAGGCAAAGCCTCTTCCAGGGATGGGACCTGTCCCAGCATTAAGGACACCACCACAGCATGGCATCGATTCCTCTTCCTCACTGCTTAAAAAGAAACCCTGAAGAACAACTGAAAATATCAAAAAAAAAAAAAAGAGTTCGGAGAAAAACTGAAAAATGCTCAAGCTAGTTTAGCAGGAAGACTGAGAGATGGCTTGATTATATGGGCTTGATTATTTTTAGGAAAGAAAAAAAAACAGCACTGGAGGGTTCTCCAGTCTCACACTGGAAGTTGCAAGGGGAATAAATGTCTGGATGCTGGAAAAATTCAAATGAGAATGTCCAAGTGAACTCAGTCAGCACAGACAACACCAAGCTGAGCAGCAGCGACTCCACCATCACTGGCTGAGTGGGAATCAAGCCTGGATACCTCTAATTTTGGACCTGTCATTTCTCTGCAAGAAATGCATTTCTATGCACAGGTATTTAAAATTAAAGCAAGAAAAAGTATGCAGTTATATACACGTAATATATACATATATAATATTGCATATATAGAGCAGACAATATTGTACAATATATAATATAGAGGAAAGAATAAAAAATTTGTACACATGCATGCTTCATGTAGAAGGAATTGCAGTGAGATTTAGTAGAGCAAAGGGGGTTCTTGTCCTCCAGAAAACCAGAATTTTATCCAAGCAGAGCAAAACAGATGCTGCGCTTGCAGTTTGAGGTTTGATACAAGACAAGTCTCGTTATCCTCCTTTTTAGCCTGAATTCTGTTGTGCTCAAGAGATCAAGGTGCATAGAGAAAAATATATTAAAAAAGAGGATATTAACCCCCACACACTTTTGCCCCTTCCAATAACTCTAAGAACTCATTAGGTGAGCTCTGCTGCACTGGTAATTAGGCTCAGAGTTGGTGTCACTGTTGTAATAGGTTATTGATCACTGAAGTTCTCAAAGAGCTTCATGGTTCTTGGAGTTTGGAAAAAAAAAACCCAAACCGCATGAAATGAGTGCTAGCCTTGCTAAATTTGATTTTCGTTACATATTACAAGTCTTGTTACACTTCCCAACCCGAAGCTTTCATTTCTCCCCAGCAACAGTTTTATTTTAAGCTTTCCTTCCCCAGACATCTCTGTTGGCCATTTGGGCTGGGGATTAGATTTTTCACCTGTCCCAGGATTATTGGGAAGAGCTATTTTTTATTTTCTCAGGGTTTTTTAAGAGACAGCACATGCCTGGGGATGCAAAAATAGGTTGTGGGATGGGATGGTGTCAGCTGCCAGAGCCATGGTGGTGGTCTGCACGCTGAGACCACCCTGTTTATACCATGTATGTAGATGTGATCTATAAATGTGTCCATATACATCTGTGTGTATATATATATATATATATAAGTTTAAATATGTCCTCAAACGCCACACCCACACAACTTTTAAATCCCTCCAGGGATAGGGATTCCACCCCTGTCATGGGCAGCCCCTCCCAATAATCCTTTCAGTGAAGGAATTTCCCCAGTATCTACCCTGCCCCTCCCCTGGCCCAGCCTGAGGCCGTTCCCTCTCCTCCTGTCCCTGTTCCCTGCGAGCAGAGCCCGACCCCCCCGGCTGCCCCCTCCTGTCAGGGAGTTGTGCAGAGCCACAAGGTCCCCCCTGAGCCTCCTTTGCTCCAGGCTGAGCCCCTTTCCCAGCTCCCTCAGCCGCTCCTGGGGCTCCAGCCCCTCCCCAGCTCCGTTCCCTGCCCTGGACACGCTCCAGCCCCTCAGTGTCCTTCCCATGAGGGGCCCAAACCTGATCCCAGGATTAAAGGTGTGGCCTCAGTGCCCAGCACAGGGGGAACCTCCCAATTTCCCACCAACACAAACCTTGCCATTGCTCCTGAAAGCAAATACCAGTCCCAGGGATCTCCTGCACGAGGAATGGGCCCGTGGGCCCCTCCACAGTGCCCATCAATCTCTGCCCACCACGGTGCACGGGCTTTATTGCAGATTGCACCGGTGCCAAGTGATCACTACATTTAATTAACGCATCGTAAATTGCCAGGTAATTATTCTGTGCATTTTTCAACTCACAGCTCTGTCACTGCTGAAACCCTGTGAGGGCTTGATCCAGACTTGGAAGAGGGGAAGATGACACCACAGTGCCCTTCAGGCCTGGAAGAAGATGCTGCAAGATGCAGTAATCAATTAAACGCTGAAGGAAGACTGGAATAATCCCAATTACAGGGAACAGAATCCCCAGCAAAATTTCAGAGCCGCTCCAGCAGCCTGCAATGGACACTTTGCATCCAGGATGGCGAAGAGGGAGACAGGAGCTGCTTGGGAAGGGAGAGGTTCCTCCTTGAGGGAAGGGGTTTGGTTTCCCACTGCAACAATTCCAAACTGCTTTACTCTGATTGCATTCAAACACCAATGCCAAAGCCGCTGCCAAGGCAGGAACAAGAGATGGGCAGAGGAAGTTTGGTACCAGAACCTGCCCGCCCAAGAAGCGCCAGCCTCGGGCAGGGGTAACTGTGCATTAAGCAAATTGCAATTTGTTATTCTGTTATTTTTTGTCAGCTTAACGGAAAAGCCAAAGGGCCCTTTGCTCTTTAACGCTGCCATGGCTACTGCTGTGTTTTAAAATGCTATGTAATTATATCAGCAAGCACATTTAATCTCCCAGCCTGAGCTGGGCCCAAACTGGTGGGACACGGGCAGAGAACGGTGTCCCAGCCACCCCAGTGGCTCCTGCCCTTCTCCCAGCCCTCCTGCAGCAGGAACCAGCAGGGCAGCACTGGCTGCTTGCTGGAATCCTGCAGAAACCTCAGCTGGAAGGGGCTGAAGGCACATCAGGCTTTCGGTTGACTTCTCTGACAGAGAAAAGCAGCTCCATGTGCCCACAGGGCCAGGTGGCTCCTGGCCACAGCCACCCTGCCCCGCGCTGAGGGGAGGCCATGGGGTGATCCCTCATCCCAAGGTTCACCCCGGCAGATTTGCATGACCACAAACCCAGAATGTTCTTTTTAAAGCACAAGGTGGTAATGGCCATAAATATCAGGCTGTGCTTTCATAGCCAGGCCAGAACAGGGCAATAAATCCTTCTCCTAGTTTGCTATCTCCATTTTAAACTGAAAGAGGAGAGTATTAGGTTGGATATTGGGAAGAAATCCCTCCCTGTGAGGGTGGGCAGGCCCTGGCACAGGGTGCCCAGAGCAGCTGTGGCTGCCCCTGGATCCCTGGCAGTGCCCAAGGCCAGGCTGGACAGGGCTTGGAGCAGCCTGGGACAGTGGAAGGTGTCCCTGCCATGGCAGGGGGTGGAATGGGATGATCTTTAAGGTCCTTTCCAACCCAAACCATTCCATGACTCTACAAATATTTTATTCCAAACAAAAGATTTCATACATTTCCTGCAATGCTGAAAAGATGCCGAAGTAGTGGATCTTCTCTAGAAACATCTACTTGCAAGAAGTCAGAGCTCCCTTCTCTGAAATTATCTAGGTAAGTATTTAAGGACTAAGATTTAAAACACTCATTTACATTTGTTAATTCAGGGTTGTTCAAACTATTATGAGAATTTCAAAGAGGAATAAGAATTGAATAGCTTAAGAGCATCCTTTGAAAACAGAGATATTACTTGCCTGCAGAATTTTCTTCCCCTAATCAGCCCACATAGAAGAGTTGTCATTTCTATCTAGTTCACTTGCAGATATGCTTTCGTTATTAAATATTAAATCAGAGAGAACAGAGATTCAATTCAAAAAAATATAGTTCAATCTGCCAAATTGCTACTTCCATGAATTATATTGTGAACATATTTTGATAAAAAGAGGGTTATTTAAAGATGCAACCAAGTCTGGTGATAAATGAGACCCTGTTTCAGTTCATGCCTGCAAGTTTTAACTCAATAAATATAAATCTACGTGGTGCATTTTCCTTTTCTTTTTAAACTCTTTTTTGGTTTTAGTTTTGCCTTCTAGATAGATGTTTGCAATAAGAAACAATGTTTATTGTACTTAGAAATTTTAATATAAAAACCACAGAGGAAGCAGCTATCTGGAGGAACAGAGCAACACAGAAAAAAGAAATTATTGTAAATCTGTTACTAACTAGGACTGAGCAAATAACTCATTGTGAATAATTCACTCAGGAAACGGAGCCTCTTTCTGTGCTCACAATCTAATTACAAACAATTTACAAACAAGCTGTGATTTCCTTGTTTTCCTGTCAGTTATTTGACTGACTTCAGTAACTTCATTCTTGTAAAAGCAACAGCTCCAGCAACGGACTGGGAGAGTCCTCCAAGGAAACCAGCGTTTCAGGGTTTAATTTGAGCAGAAAACCTCAGTGTGACTGCTCAAATCCCACCTCTCCTGCTGAGACAGGGGCTGGGAGCAGCCTGGGACAGTGGGGGGTGTCCCTGCCCACGGCAGGGGTGGCACTGGGTGGGCTTTAAGGTCCCTTCCCACCCAAACCAGTCTGGGATTCTCCGATTCCAAGTGCCCAGCCTGACGTGGCACAGCCCAACACAAGACATCCAGTCTGTTCATACAGGGCACCTTCCTGGGCAAAAATAGGGAATGTGGGGGAGCCAGAGCCCAACAATCCCAAGGGATTGGTGCTGACAGGGCTGGGCACCCCATGGGGCACCCACAGAGCCTGCCTGGAGGGAAATGCAGCTGCTTTTCTGCAGGACTTTACAGGTCTCTCCACAAAACTAACAGCCCTCACCCCAATAAAAGGGCATTTAACTTTTGGTTTTACAGGGGCTTTTTATGTGCATTATTGCAATCCAATTTAATTCACTCCCTGCTAGTTGAACTGGCACTCATTTCGGGCTGAAGTGATAACACATAATAGCCCCTTTCAACTGAATTGCTGAATAAAAGTCCAAATGAGCCCCTGCTAGAGGAGCTTTCCCTCTGGATGGTGCTCCATGGCCAAAGGAGAACATCCCCACTCCGCCCTCGGCAACAGTGGTAAACTTCAAATTGGGGGGTTCATTTCACAAGTTCATCACCAGAATGAAAATGTCCATTTGTCATAATATTTAACTGCCACCACCACCCTGCGACTTCCAGCTACACTGAACACGAAAACTGAAGTTGCAAATGTCTTCTCTCAATTGGCCAATGCACAGATCACTTAATTTTAATTCCAGTACAGAAGTTAAAAGAGGCATCTCTAATTATTCCAGTTTATGTCAATAAACTGTACCAAAACAGTCTTCCCAGGAAACCCATAACTCTCTACTACGAGTCCATTTGCTATTATACATAAATAAATGAAATGTTAATAGAACATTTATGGCAAAAGGAATTAATTCTGCTTTAACTGCACATTTACCAAAATTCCTGGTTTCCAAAGCTCCAACTCAAGAGTACAGTAGCATTTATATTCTGCTTTGCAGAGAGGAAAGGAATAGGAAAAGTGCTGCAAGAATAAATCCAGTGGGAATGGAAGATGAGAAGTGATCAGGAACTGGCAGAGAGACAGACACAGATCCTGGGAACAGGAAGATGAGCTGCTGACAGAGCTCGTGCTCCCAGTGCACAGGAGGTGTGCTCTGCTCTCTTCCCTACGGCTGCTTTGCTCCTCAGCAATCACCAAATTAACACTGTCTAAAAAAAGAGAACGTTTAACCCTGAAATGATTAGTGATGATGAATCCTATTGCAATGGCAGCAGTGATGTATTTCAGTGGCCTTCTGCCTCTGTGCCCCCAGCCCCTCTCTCCTTCCTCAGCCTTGGCAGAGCCCTGACCCACAGCTGCCTCTGCTTTCTTCCCTTTTTTAAAGGGCAGTGTTCCCTGTGGGAAAACTCAGTTCCACCTCTGACAGATGTGGATCCATTAACAATCCCTGGAATTACACTGAAAATTCATGTGACAACTCAATAATGCCCAGCTGGGCTTGCCTGGGCAGCTGGATAAAGGCACATTAAGCACTCAGGGCCCTTCTCGTGCCTCGGCTCATAACTCCCATTGCCCTGCGCTCATTTCCGTGGAGCAGCCGATCCTTATCCTCACACACAGCTTCATCCTCCTTAAGGAGCTCAGTCTGTCCTCACTCCCTGTCTGGGGAGCACGGATCAGTGAGGGATTGTTCAGCCTGGAGAGGAGAAGGCTCCAGGGAGAGCTCAGAGCCCCCTCCAGGGCCCAAAGGGGCTCCAGGAGAGCTGGAGAGGGACTGGGGACAAGGGATGGAGGGACAGGACACAGGGAATGGCTTCCCACAGATGGGATACCGGGATGCAAAACAGTCCAGCCTGGCTTTCCAGTTCAGGTGCAGACATCTCTGGAGAAGAAAGGGAATACAGACACTCAGACACCAGGGAATGGGGGAAAACCCACCCCACACCCCCACTGAGAGCAGAGGCTGCACTCGCTCTGCCCACCCATGGAATGGGCTGGATCCTGCTCCCGGTGCTCCCAGACTGCGGATCATCGGTGGCAGAGCACAGAGAAGAGGCTGAATCTCATGCCTGAGAGTCCTTCAGCTGCTTCCCTGACAGACTCAAATGGATAGAAATGTATCAGCTGCAAAGCTGATGAATAACCTCACACGTGTGCAGGAAAAGCTGGAAAACTCTTGACTTAACGATGCCACAGGTCAAAAACAAGCACTATTTAATGTGCCTGCTTTGAGACCATTTCTCAGTAAAGCATTAACTTATCACATAAAACCCACGAGCAAAGAGGATTTGCAAAGATCATAAAATGGAATATTTCTGACCTGAGCCATTATTCGATTTTCTGTGTTAGTAAGGAGAGCCCCTGAGTGTGCAGCTACAAAAAAAGAGTGGAAGTCAGCAAACAGCTGAGAGCTGCGGAGAAAAGAAGAAAAGTAGTCAATAAAAATATTCACTGGGGTCACAGGGATGGTGGAAAAAGCCTCCAAGTGAGCTCCCTGCACCTGTAAGCAGCTTCTCGAGGAGGGAGCTGCGGAGGAAGCGCCATATGGTGGGAATTCAGTCGGGAAAAGCCGGCGCCGTCGGAAGCAAAGCCGGGTAAACACAGTCGTGTGCTGGGAGTTCAGCTAAGGTGAGGCAGGCTTAGAGGTCAGCCTGGAGGGCACAAACCAGGGGCTGTAAATGATGCTGGGAGATCACAGCAAGGGGAGATTTAGAGAAGGCTGTGGGAGTTAATCTGCTGCAGATGGCTCGGGTGCTGCAGCGCCGGAGGAGCTCTGGAGCTGAACCGCTGGCGGCATCTCTGGAGCGGGATCCCGACGGGAAGCTCACCTGGGAGCAGCCAGGAACAGGGCACAACAAGCCCATGGCCCTGTGGTAATTGGGAAAATCATCTGGTGTCCAGGGAACAAGCCAGTCAAGCAGCAGCAGGGTACTGCCACTCGCTTTACGCGGCTCCGGCTGTTTGCAAATTAACCAGGTTGGGCTCATTCTCAGCAGATTAAACTTTATTTACTGTTTTCCTTCCAGCCCCCAACTCCTGTCCCTGTGTTTGTGCAGAACTGGGACTGCCCAGGGATGGGAACATCAGCACCCAGACCTCAAAGGGATGCAACACCAATGAGACACATCCCAGAGCCTCTGCCTGCACAGACCAAAGCATTCCCATTTTTCCCAGTCACAGATGAAAACTGTGTGCACATCCAGAAACTTCTAAATATTTATCCCAAGCCTGCAATATTCCACCATACAAACAATGCCCAGAGCTGCACTGGGCAGCCAAAGGTAAAAAGCCAGGCTAAGTACAGGGACAAGGAGGTTTTTTATTTCAATTTCTTCACTTTAAGAATTTCAGCTGCATTCCCAGTGCCCAAGATGTAGATCTCCATGAGTACTGACATTAGCTCTTGTTTGGAGAGCTGCTATCAAAGGGCAGCAGATCTGCTCTGGAAGCACTGGAAGCAGCTCACAGGATTTGAGCAGTTACAAGGCAGCAGAAAATAGGAAAAAGATGTAGAAAACATGATCAAGATACTGGGAATTCAAACAAGTCAGCACGGTCTGGGAGAGAGTGAAAAGACTTTTTTTAAAAAAAAATCTTAATGGGAGAAAAATTAAGTAATGGTCACTTAATTCCTTAACATCAACATTTCCAGCTTTAATTAGGATCCAGGGAAATTGAATGTTAGAAGCCCATCTGCTTCCAGGCTCAAGAAAGATGAAAACCTTCAAAAATGCCATAAATAATAAACTCCCAGGCTGGCAGCATTTTATTGAGTTCCTCCCCATAGATTTCAGCATATGCCACTATTGCAGGAATAAAACGTGTCTGAAAAGGCACTTCACAGGAGGTTGGGTTAACTCATTCAACAATTTAACTCTCCATAAACACAGCACTGGAATGATGGTGGTGCCCCAGGGACACCCTGCTGGGAGCAGGGGCTGTTTGATCACAGAGTTATCTTAAAACTGAGCATTTCCATCCCTGGAAGTGTTCAAAGCCAGGCTGGAGCACCCAGGGATAGTGGAAGGTGGGGTGGAACTGGGATGGGCTTGAAAGGTCTATTCCAACCCAAACCGTTCTGGGATTCTGTGAAAAACACACATTTAAAGCTTTTTGCAGTGGAAGAAAAGTTTCAAAGCGCTACCTGGCTATGCCCCAGAGGCTGATCCCCACCTTCTCCTGAAACCAAATTTAATTAAATTCTAAAATACTGAGACTGAAGTTAATCCTGTGTTTTGTTAAGTCCCAAGATATGATTTTCAAAGGATGCAGCATTGGGAATATATTTCTTCCTTTTTTTTTAATTAATTCTATTTTAATTCATTACTTTCACTTGAAAAGAAGAATAAGGAAGAGAAACCACCCACTTTCATTCAGTATTATACATTATTCCATATTTCACTGTTTAAACACTCCCAGCAGTGTGTTGTGATTGAAAAGGAAGTGCAATGTCAGTTTTAGCCAATCTTGTGTTCAATCTACCACAAAAAGCCTGCCCTCATTCGTGTGAGATGGAAGCTCAGCCTGGAACTGCAGGCATTTATCCCGAGCATTTCACAGCTGCCCTTTGTCCCTGCACAGCCCCCCACACCAGCCCAGCAGTCCTGGAGCAGCAGTTGGATCAGCCACTGGAAAACACTGCGTGTTACACCTTGCTGCTGGCTCATGGGCTCTGTGGGCATCAGCTGGGTTGACTTTTTTTCCTTATGGAATCCGGAGTGGTTTGGGCTGGAAGGGACCCTAAAGCCCCTCACATTGCACCCCCTGGAATGGGCAGACACCCAGTGACCATCCCAGCATCCCATCTCTGTCTCCCGTGGAATACAGGCTGCCTCTGGCGGGGACAGTCATCTCCAGAGCTAAATAGTGCTGCAAATGTTAACAGTTCTGCTCCAGGGATGGGGCTCCTGGCCTCTCTTCTCCAAGGAAAACCCTGGGAAGAAGGCAGATCCAGGAACAGTGTCCTCAGGAGCACCAGCAAACACCCACAGCACACACAGGCCAAAGGAGAGGGTGGCAGCAGGGCCAAACTTCCCATCAGGAGTGCAGGCCCTGTTAACTTTTCTCCCAATGTGCTGCACTTGCTGAAGATTTATTGGAATTCTACACTTTCTCCAGAGCAGCCATTCTTCAACCGGCACTCCAAAAAAATTACAGGAAAATTTAAGGTGACTCAGAGCTCCAGCATGAGTTATGCTTTCCTATTTCCCTTCAAACACCAGAAAAAAATCACCTTTCCTGGGTGCTGAAAAGCTCCGTGCTCAGCAGACGCCCTGCTGAGAGAGGCTGGTGCTTCCCAGGGAATTCCCAGAGGCAGGCATGGACCATCCCAGGCACCCAGGGCTGTGCCAGGCCTGAGGAGCACTTGCCATCAGAGCAAGGCTTGTTCAGTTAAACACCACACCTGGACTAGCTGTAGGGAGGGGCTGGTAAAAATCAGATTCTTCACTCCCAGTTCCTAAATCTTGATGCTTTCCCTAACTCTGTTCCCTCATAGCTGAGTTAGCCACGCTCCATGGAGCATCCTGGAGGAAACTGCTAAGTTTGAACTTCCTGCTTCCTCATACATCAGAGGGAGTTTTTCTCTGGTGTTTTGTCAGGTTTTTTTAAAACTGGATTTAATTAAATATTGAGTAAAGTGCCACAGCCATCCATCGTGTGCTTTCGAAGGAGAAATTCGGGGATGCACAATTATTTTGCTCGCTGAGACAAGGAAGAGTCAATATTTAATGTGCCATGAAGGATTTATAAAGAATATATCTTGCAGGAGAAATAAATACGAGGAGACATCTTTATCTCTCTGGGTTGATTCAGTGTCCATCTTCACAGATTTCAACTTCTTTAATTATGTAGAGAGAACAGAAAGAGCTGAAGGAATGTCAAGGCTCTGGATGAAAATATTGTGCCAGGACAAATTCCAAACTCCAGAACTGTCACAGGGACCATGAAGGAAGTGAAGGAGGTAAGGCAGAGGAATTGTGACAAATTGGGTGTGAACCCTATGGTTAAATGATAACATCACAAGAGAATCAGGAATGGGAAAGGAAGGGTTGGATTGCTCAGTGCAAGGGAAATTCGATCCACTCAGAACCATGACCAGAATGGAGGTTAACAAGAGCTATTTCATTATATATATAAATGACAGTGTTTTTATAATAAAACAATGGGCAGCTGTGCTGTTATATAGGAAATTTGAGGGAATTAAGGTAAATCTGTAACTTGCTCAAGGGGCTCCAAATACATCCCAAGTTGGGAGAGGACAACTCAAGAGATTCACAGCAGAGCCTCGTGAGGGAGTTTTGCTGCAGGTTCCCCACTCACCCCTTGTGATTACACAATAAACTCCGATATTAAAGAGCAATTCCATGGGTGCTAAGGAATCATGCTCACTTTCACGTTTCTCCTGATTTCCCCTCCCTTTGAACACACAGAAATAGATGAGAACAAATACCCTTTACACTTTTAGCCCATTTCTCAGGGGTTTGGCAGTGCTGGAAAACCTCTCTGGGAATCAGTTCCTGACCAAAAAGTCTTTGTCCACCAAAAAATTCCCCATATCCAGATGAGTAGATCTGCTCTGGATGGAGAGCAAACAGCTTTCCTCTGATGAGAGAGCTGAATCAGCATCATTAAACTGTCAGGAGAAATCCTCTGTGCTAATAAATATATTGCAATTGCAAAGCTCGAAGCTGCAAATTAAGAGGTCTCTGATGCCCGAGGGGACATGTGGCAGTGGGACAGACTCAAGGTCGGAAAGCTGCTTTCCAGGTGACCCCGTGGTGGAATAAACCTGCAGTGTCCAGGAGGAGCAGGCAGAACGCAGCACACTCGGAAAATCATGGAATATTTTGGGTTGGGAGGGACCTTAAAGCCCATCCAGCCCCACCCCTGCCATGGCAGGGACACCTCCCACTGTCCCAGGCTGCTCCCAGCCCCGTCCAGCCTGGCCTTGGGCACTGCCAGGGATCCAGGGGCAGCCACAGCTGCTCTGGGCACCCTGTGCCAGGGCCTCACCTCCCTCACACGGAGGAATTTTTTTCTAATGTCTCACCTAAATCTGAAGCCATTCCCTGTGTCCTGTCCCTCCACCCCTTGTCCCAAGTCCCTCTCCACCTCTCCTGCACCCCTTTAGGTACTGGAAAGGGCTCTAAGGTCTCCCCAGAGCTTTCTCTTTTTGAAAATAATTATTATTTTTGCTGTGAGGAAAAAAAACAAAAATCAGGCCAGCTCTGAGCCTTGGCAGGGCATGGAAAGGCATTTGCAGGGCATTACCCAGAGCCGCATCCTCACAGAGGCAGGAGGGCTGACAGGGCTGCATTCTGCTCTCCATGCTCATTGTCTATTAAAAAACTGGATTTTTCCCCTTTTTTTGACTAAGCCTAGAAACACAGAACCTCCTGCATGGAACTATAATAGCTTTGACTCTGTCTTTATATAGGTCACGTTGGGAGGCAGGCACGCTCCGCATGCCAGGAAAAAATAGCACTTTTTGACACACTACAACAACTTCTGAGGGGAAGAACGGCAGAGCAGCCCCCCCTCCCCGCTCCCATCAGCCTGAGGCACCGATCCCAGAGCAGCTGTCAGAGGGAAACCCCATTTCTTGAGAGCAACACTTCTTTCTTGTACTATTTATGGAGGTAACCACCTCCGAGAGGCAGCTTTGTAAAAACATAACCAAACCCACCAGCTGAGCACAGGAGCCACTCACCAGCCTACAGAACAGGCTGGAGCTGCATTTGATTCCTGCTCCTTCCCCTCAACCACTCAAAATAATCCAAACTCTCTGTTGCCCACGAGGAGAGGGTCAGGAGGGTGTTGCAGGGGTGTGTGATGGGGGCCCAGGTGCTTTGTGAGTGGGAACCCCACGTTTTCCCAGGATAACACATGAGCATTCCCACTAATGAGAAGGCAGGACACCACCCAGGGCTGGGCACGTTCACACACCCCCAGTGCCCTGCTAAATTAGGCATCCCAGTTATACACTGTTCAGTGAATTTTTAAATGTCCTTTTTTCTGCCAAGTAGTTTAAATTCATTTAAAGGAACCGTCTTATAAGTGCAGAAGTCAAATGTGATCTGCTCAGCCTCCAGTCACACCAGGGGAAAGCTATTTTAGGTGACTCTACACTCAGGCATGCTTTGAGTTTAGATGAACACAACCTTACCCTTCACTTGGTGAAGCTTGGATGAGACAATGAAACCAAGGCTCAGAACTAAACCAAATCTCCCCCAAAATGTTCCAAAGCCCAGCACAGCAGGTGTGAGTTTCACAGCACAGTGCTCAGGACAAAACTGCAGTCACCAGAATTACACTTATATCTGTATTAAAAATTAATGTAACACCTACAGACCAGCCCTGGCTCTGCTGTCTCAGACATTTCAAATCATTTCATGGGACTTCCTGCAGGCAGCTCGTGGCTTTTGGGAGGGAAAAGTGGGAAAAGAGCTGACATTTCCAGGGATGGGGCAGCCACAGCCTCTCTGGGAAGCTGTTCCAGTCTTCTCCTGTTTCAGCCACACTGTGCTCCCATGACATTGTAAGAGCAGCACAGCACCACGGTGATTTATTGCCCCAGACTGCACTAATGGTTAAACTCCTTATAAGCCATGATATGGCAGGTCCCGAGCCCCAGTGAAATTATCAGCTCCAAAAGCAATGACTAAGCTTGTGAATAATTTAGACAAGGAAAATCAATCAATTCTGCCCCACGCAATCACGCTCAGACCTCAGCTGGCAGCACCAGGCCCTGTTCATTGCTGCTCCAAGTCACCCATCACTGGAGCCCCAGCAGCCAAAAGCAGTTCATTAATTTTCCTGGCATTTACTAGATACTTTCCCCAGCAGACCTGGAGCACTAGCACAGGAGAACATTCTTGGACCTTCCAAAAAACACACAGGCTTGGGTTTTTAATGATCCCTTGCCTTGCACGTTATATCAGCCTGGCTGCAGGCTCCAGGATTCCACTGCCTCTGGCATTCCTGGCTCCCAAAGAGGGGAGGAGGCCCTGCCCCCTCTGAGGAGCTTTCAGCCTGGAAGCTTTTCACCTTCCCCGTGGTTTTGCAGCACCCAGCTGAGCAGGAACACTTCAGTCTGGGTTCTCACTGGCATCCATCCGTGCTGCTCAGCAGGTCCTGGGGAGGGGATGCCCATGGGACATCCCTGCTGTCACCCAGGCCTCAGCCACACAGAAGAGCCTGTCGGGCCACTCATGTCAACAGCCCCCCTAAAAAGGGCTTCTGTCCCACTGCGCTCCGGGCTGGCGTCAGAGACTCGCACACGGAAGGAAAGCTGGGAGAAGGAAGCACAAGGGGCCTCAGCAACTCACCCCAAGTCTCACTGGGAGACTGGAGAAGAGCTGCACGCCAAGCTCGGCTCAGCAGCGGCCCTTGCTCTGCTCCTCCTGGCCCTGGGAGCCAGCCTTGGGCCATCCAAGATGTCTGTCCCTGTCTCCAGTTAACATCCAAGGGATTTCAAGGCATGGGAGCTCACATTGCCCAGACCAAACTATGTCTCCTGCTGGGCACAGGGAAGGAAGGACACAAAACTCAATGAAAATTCAGCTTTTGGGGCTGAAACAGCATTCCCTGAGAGCTCCAGGGAAGAGCAGAGCTGTCTGAACTACACAGGGCTGTAGGAGATTCCTCTGCTCCCAGCCTGCATCTCAGCACTGCTGATAAGGGGATCTATTTCCACAGCGTGGGAGAATATCAATATCTGTCCTTCACAAGAAAAAAAAAGTGAATGATAACTCTTTGCCTGATGCCTGCATGATGAATTGGTGACCAAAAAGCCCTTTGAGAAGAAGGATTGGCCTCAAGTGGGCCATTAATATCAGAGCATTGCAGCTGTATCACATGTTAACAATATTTAAATGAGTAGAATATCACTTTTTCTACTTAACCAAAACGATTCTGTACACACAGAGCATGGATGGGGCTGCACAGAGATTCTACACTCACGGACAGCCCAGCCAGGGGGCACACACAGAGCAGAGCACAGGCACCTGCAACACAGGGCTTTCATCTAAAATTCCACTTGGGATCTTAAAGCCCCTTCAAGGAGTTATTAAAGCAGAAAATTGTAATGATCTGACAGTGTTACAGCACAATAACCCTTCATTTGCATGAAATCCTCGGTAATAATGTACTTACCTTCCAGCATATAAATGCTCAGGTCCCTATAAAGTTCTGCATGGCAGCACAAGTTTGATAACACTGGGTTATCTATGGCTCCTTGACATCCACTGGAGGGAGGGGTGGGAGCTCTGTGGATGTCTGGAGCACGTTATTCATAGCACAACAATTCAGAAGTTGCAAGGAGCACAGCAGATTCCCTGGAGCTATTTTTAATGTCTTTCTAGGCATCCCCCTCCCTGCCAGCAAAAACACAAATTTGTTTTACTTATTATCAGCAAGATCCCGCAGTGAAATCACAGTGACCTTCGCTGCTCCAAGCTTTACCTGAAGTGCACCAGCAGCTCCCTGCCCCTCAGAGGCAGCACCCAGCACACCACAGGAAGGACAAAGGGCTCCAGAGTGCCTCTCAAAAGCATCAGCACTGGGCCAGAGCCAGCAAGTGACAAAACCAAGCCACTCCAACAGCCAGGTGAAGCTAAGGACGAAGAAATAATCCCTGGGGTTACATCCCCCAGCTGGGTGTCTGCCCTGCCCAGCAGCTCCAGCTGGGAGGGTGCAGGCAGGGCTGTCCCTGGGGCTCAGTCTGGGCATCTTCTCTCAGTGTTTGCTTAATCCCAGCCGGGTGTGAGAAATAAAGAATCCACCCAGCCCTCAGATCGTTTGGGCTAAAAAACCCCCAGCCTGCACTCAGAGCCCCTGGGAGGAACCTCACAGACAGCATCAAGGCAGGTGCCAGCAGGAGCAGTTTTACAAACTGCATTTAAACACACCTAGGCTTGTTATAATCTAAAAATCAGCTGGGAACAGTCAGGAATAAGTTAATTTTCACAGACACGCGGCCACTGAAACCCCCTGAGGATCCTGCACGTCTGGCTCACTCGGGGCTGCCGCTGCATTCCCAGCAGTCACTTGCTGCTCCTGAGCATCCCAAGGAGAGGCAGGGTCAGGAAGGTGATGCCAGCAGCTCAGCTGAGGGATGCTCGCCCTGCAGAGCTGCTCACAGAGAATCAGACACATTCCAGAACCAAATCCAGACTCCTTTTTGCTCTGGACTGGCTGCAGTGGCAGCTGTCGGGTGGGACACTGCCTACACAGACTCTCAGTCTGAGGGGGCCATGGGGGCAGGGGGTGCGTCTGGTTCTCCAGGAACACGGACTCTGCTCTTGCTGAGGAGCACGAGCTGGGCCAGGCTTCCAGCAAAGAGCTGGGAGTTCATTCCCTGCCGAACGGGACCCCTGAGCACACAGTGCATTCCTCACCACTGGCTGCACTCCTGGGGATGTGTGCAGGTGGGGCAGAGCACCCGTGGGCACTGCAGGGAGCTCCTGGGTAGCGTTCACACCCGTGCTGCTCTCACTCCTGACCGAGAAGGGCTCACGTTACAGAGCCACTGCTTGGAACACTCTGAAGCAACAAATACCCCATTCTGAACTGCACAGCAAGAGCTGGGAGCCTTTATTTATTCTCTAAAAAGGAGGGGGTTACTAATGGCCTGGCAATCTTTAAATCCTTTTGTTTAAAGGACAGAATATCAGAGATATTTGCTGCTCTCCCACAAACACGGTTATTAACCACCACATAAAGGCCAGTGATATAAAATACACGATTTCCCACGACGTTTTCCTTTGAAGCAGAACTCAGGATGTGAACTCAGCTCTGCTCCACCACTGCCAGTGGAGTGTAGATTTTAATTAAGTGCATCACTTGATGAAAGGCGGGATGCAAAGCAACCTTGAGCAAATGTCGCAGCCCTTGGGCAGGCTGGGACACCCTGTTGGGGAGGAGGCCAGAGCACTGCCTGAAGAGATATTGGAATGCAAGTTTTACATCCTGAAATAAGAATATAAGAAAAGTTCTTCTGGGTTAGCCCAGTGGCCCACCCGGCAGCCTGTGCTGCCTTTGGCAGTGGCAACAGGAGGGGTTATTTAAGGACAGCACATGAGCCAGGCCTGTTAATAGAGACTCACAGAATCATCTGGGTTCAGAAATCCATCCAAGACCATCGAGCTCAACCATCCCCCAGCACAGCCAAGGCCACCCCTCAGCCCTGTCCCCAAGTGCCACATCCACACAGCTTTTAAATCCCTCCAGGAGTGGGGATACTGCCACTTCCTGGCACACAAACCAACTCTCGAGATCGTTAAAACATCAATGCACATCCCCCCCCCCAAAAAAAAATAAAAAAAGGTGAGAGAATTTTGCTTTGAATCAACCCAAACAGGTTTGGGATAAAACAAATGAATGGAAGTTAGAGCTTGCTGGGTAAAAAATTCCATTTACTTTAGAAGATGCTTTCAAAGTGTGACCCCCCACAGCCACCCTGCCTGTGCCTCACCCCAGGCACCACCCCTGTCATGGGTCTTCATGGCTGGTTCCACATGAAAGGGAATGGATATGCCATATTTGATATTCCTGAAGACACAGATATTCAAGGGAAAATTGTAAAAACGTATTATAACTCAGCAAAGAGACCCAGGGTCAAGGAAGCAACACAAGAATGCAATAAAACAGAGTGAGAATTAAATTACTGCAAGCAATTTCTACATCTCAAGAACTGATGTAATGACAAAATCATAGGCGTGCACCAGTGCTACACAGAAGTTAAGACTGATAATACATCTTCATCTTTAATTTCTCTTAGATTTACTCATCTAAATGAGCAAATGCTTGGAATTTGGCCCAGATCAGGATTTCAAGCCAAGAAAACCTCAGGCTGTGGAGACCAGTGGCTCTCAGCTGTGCATTTTGCATCCTGCAGGAGACATGGAGGTTGAGAAAGATGAGAAACCCTCCCCCAAAATTCCTTCCACTCTTCGTTCTCAGACTTCTTCCACTTCCTCCCTCTTTGTTCTCCTTTTCCCCATTTCCCACACCCAAGTGCTTCTCCTCAAACCAGCGCCAAGCCGGGAATGACTGAGGCCCTGAGGATGAGGAGCCGTGGGGAGGTGGCAGAGGGATGTTCCTGGTGGGGATTTGGGGCTTGGCTTAGGGCTCCACCCAGAGAGGGGCAGTAGGGGCAGGGTTATCCTCCAGCCAGCCAGGCCTCCTGGGCTCGGGATGCCTTGCAGGAGGAGAAAAGTTATAGGGTGAACTCTGTAGAGAGAACAGACTTTAAATTAGGTTTGGAGTTTCAAGAAGAAGGAGTGGATGAGCTTGTTTTATTGGGTAATATCTGAAAGCCTGCAGGGCTGGAGGGTTAAAATACGTGCTGCTCCTTTCCTTGACAAATGGTTCATATTTCCTTCGGAGTTGAGTTTCTGCCAACAGCTCCTGTACCACAGGGTTAAACTTCAAAACACAGAGCAGGAAAAAATGGTTTTTTGGTGGTTCCTTGAAGACCTATAAAACACAGGCCAAAATCCACCCATGAATCAAGTTCTTGAGCACTTTGTTCCTCTGAAAATTCATCTAATATCTGCACAAACCTGGGCCTGAACACAGCCGAGGGAGCCATTGCTATCATTTGATAACTAATGATAAGCCTTTTATCCCCAGCAGGGATTGAGAGGATCAAGAGTAAAATGGGTTCCTGAGGATGCTGATTTGAACCCTAACCTGATACCTGACCCCAGCCCCGAGGAGAGGATGGTGATTTACAGCTCACAACGCTCAGGATAAGCCTTTGGAGAGACAGGGTTTAATCTTAACCGAAGGGTTTCGTGATCAGCCATGAAAACGGCTCCTGAGCCTGGAGCTGTGATGGCCGTGTTGTCCCTTGGAGTCACCCCAGAGGACTGACCCAGCCCACAGGGACATCAGCCCTCATCCTGCACCGCTGAACCCCCACCCAGCCCCTCCGAGCTGCACATCCCCTGCCAGCACAGCTTTATCCGTCAGTGGGCAGTGGGTCCGGCCCTCACCCTGTCCCACAGCCCTGCCAGGGATCCCTGCGAGCTCAAGGTCCACCCCTTCCATCTCCTCCTCCCCCAGCTCCTCCTGGTACCTCCTCTGTCCCCTGCCCGCTGCCACTGCTGCCCAGAGAGCCCCGTGTGTCACACACTGACCCAAGACCTTCCTCCTTGGGGCTCCCCAGGCTCCCTCAGCCCAGCTCTGTGGTCCTCCAGGTCCCCATTTTGAACCCCAACTCCCACTGACCAAAGCTGTGCTCCCCTGGCCCACAACCACATCAGAACCAGCTACCAGCAACTGCTCCCTCTGCAGACATTCCCAAATTAATCCCTGTGGCCCAACACTAAACATCACCCAGCCGTATGTGATCGTTCCTAAATGAAATGCATCCGAATCCACAGAGCACTCTTCAACAAGTGCCTTCCCTGCCTTTGTGGTATTTTTATAACCTGCATCTCAAGTGCCTTTCTAGTGCATCATCCCATGTATAATGAAGAAATACCAGACACGGATATAACACTGGAACAGATGCTCCTACCACCCAAATGAATAATTTCAACATTAATTCAAAAATCTTTAGAGCAGTCAGGATGCCAATATGCAGAGGATTATCAGCCAAGGGAAGAGAAATTTAATGTATGCAGGTAAAGGCAAATTTGTTTTTCATGAGCACCACATACTGAACTGAGTTCCTATAGGTCAAATCTACAGCAGGTGTTTCTTACAAGAGGCAAGGTGGAGGTTTTATCTCAGACTTACATTTTGATATCCCAAGCTAATTCCTGTAAATGCCATTAGTTTTGGTGCCCTAACCAAATTAATCCCAGTTCACATTCAGTAATCAAACCTTTTCAACCAGATGCTGGGAGCTAAAGAGGTAATCGAGTGCCATAACAGACGTGACTCGGGGGTTTGAAACCATGAAGGATGGAGCCCTTCTGGAGCCAGTCTGGTGCCTGACCGAGGAGCTCCCATGGCTGCTCCCGAAATCTCTCAGCCAACACGTCTGGGCAGCCCAGGACTGATCCCCTTCCAGCAGGCTGCTTCTGCCTCACTCAGATTTCCGAGAAGATTATCACACTCAGATTTCTCTGAAGTCATCTCCTTTTCGTTCTCCAGATCTGATAAAAAGCCCAGACAGGAATCCAGGCAACGGATGTGCTGTTTCTAAAGGATGCAAATTTTCCTCTCCTTATCCCCCTTCCTCAGCCAAGTACAAAACTATCATTAAGTTCCCATTATCCCAGCACAAAGTCAGAGGAGGAATTCCTGTTGGGTGCTTCAATGGGCTCGTGTTAGATCCAGGGAGAAAGGATTTCACTGACCCAAAGGGATGGGTTTGGGGTTTATCTGTGGTGTCTCGGCCGAAGGCACAGCCCTTCCATTGCCATCCCAGCTGCTTCCCCTCAACACCAGGCAAGTGTCTTCATCCCAGTAATCCGTGGAATGATCCAAGCTCCAGGGAAGAACGTGAGGCACAAGGACACTCCCTGCCCTTGGTGTTTGATGGGCATCAGAATTGCAAAAGTGCTTTTGATTATTGGCTGCTGTCAGTCAGCGACAGCCCCAATTATAACGATAGCAAAGAGAGCACGTGACCACCAATAAATTTACAAGGATTGATTTTCACATACCAGCACAGCAATAATACAGACTCCCATTCAAGGAGACCTTATTAACCAGCCAGGCTATGCAGCAGTAAAACATGAAATTGCACAGAACAGGAATGTAATCCCCATGGACTTTCTCCTTCCCCACAAAATTCTAGTTCAACATCGATTTTTTATGTTGAACAAACACATCATGAGGCTGAAATGAGATAGGTGGATTCATCTTGAGCCTTTTTCTGCTAAAAAAAAATGTCAAGGAACAAGGTAAGAGAGCCCTGTAATTACTGATCCAGGATTCATTTCATTCATTTGTAGCTCCCTCCTGACCTTCCTCCAGCGCCGGCATTCACAGACACACCACGGTGTCAGCTTGGGTTACTCCACCTCCAGTGGGGCAGCAAGTTTCAGGATACTGGAATGAACTGGAACTTGAGAACCTGCAGGTTTTACTCCTGGTGTTACCTGGTTTTGCTCAGTACCTCTTGCCTCCCAGCTCTCCTCACCATCACAGCATCACCACAGCGAGCAGCTCTTGGTAAAGGGGGAGAGGGAGCTGGATGAAGAAAAGAGCCCTGGTTTCCACCCACAAAATCCTGGGCAAGAGCTGGAACGCCACTGGAACTGTTTGTCAGCAGTTTTGCACCGTTCTGCTGCAGCACTGAGCTGGAACCTCACAGGCACTGCTGGGGCAGGGAGGATGAGCCACCTCGCTGGTTCTCAGAGACAACAAAATGCACTCAGGTCCCACTTACTGCTCAGCTCACTTTGGCTTTAAAACTGCCCAGATATCAGTAGTCACTGAGGAAGAAGATGGGGAGGGTGAGGCCCAAGGAGTCACATTCTCCCAGCACTGCAGCTCCAGCTGCTGCACATCTTCCAGCACACACTGATTGCAGCCAGACAGGTCCTGAGGCTTTTGTTATTGTTTTATACTCTAGAAAGTAAATTCATCAGGAAAAAGAAAAGCAGCAAACCCTAGAAAGCTCCAGGCATTTCTAACCTGAGTGACAAACGTTGAACACTGGGAGGGCTGGAACACAACCAGTGAGAACAGGGACAAAACACAGATGAGCTGGTGGCCCTGGAGCAGCCTCAGTGTCCCTGAAGGGTCATCTTGCAGGATCCGAAATTGGATGGGTTTCACAGCATGTTTACGTAATTCTGCAGTTCCAATTACTGCAAATTCTAGAGCAGGCAAAGCCTTGTTATTATTCCTGCCCAAACCCACCCCCAGCTCACTGAGACAGTTGAACCAACAAACCCAGCTGGGGAGGAAACACTGCCAGGACGTGGCTCCCGCTCTCCCAGCCACATTCCCACCAGTGACCAAGGCAGGAATGATCCCATCCTGCCCATCCTGCCTGGAACAGCCCCAGCAGAGCCCCTTTCTGCAGGCTCTGGGGGTGTTTGTGGGCACAGTCAGGGCTTTCTGCCTCTCTCAAGGACCCACAGAATTGAGCCAGGCCAGGGATCCATCAGCCGTCAGCAGCACAGCATCCCTCTGTACCAGAGGCTTTATTTTAAGTAGAGCAATCCTTTCTTTTGTCACTGAAGTGGAGTTTTAAAATGTCTCTCTTGTAAATGTGCCAAAAATAAGAGCATAATTTATTCATTTCCTCTATGTGCATTTTGTTCCTGGTTATCTTTCCAACTCCTTGACTGCTGTGAAAAGTTAAAAAAGGGAAGAAAAGGAAAAAGCACCTATAAAGGTTAAAACTTTGAGCCAATTTCAACTTCAACATACATTAGAGCAGTGTGTTTTTCATTCATTCCTCCTGGTGACATTTCAAGCTTTGTTACAAATCAATCAGCATTTCCAAAAGCATTTGGAGAAGCAGGAAACTATAGTGGCTACAAATCCTACAACATCTATTATTCTTGCTATTTCACTCGTTTGGATGAAAAACATTTCAAAGGCTATTTTAAAAGAAGCAAAGATTTGTCTGAAGTTTCAGGACAGACAAAAGATTTCTGTGCAATGTTTCAACAGCAGAATAAACTTTAGCAATACACACAGAATTTATTTCATCATGAATTTGGTCAAGCATTCAAAAGGATGGAGCCTGGGAGAGAGGGAAGAGATACAAATAACACAACTCTGTATGATGTGGAAATACTGGGAAATAGGGAACGTACCTCAAAGTCATAAAAGACAGATTTAAGGTGGAGTTCTAGAGGCTTCCCTCAGTGTGGTACTTATCACCCGAGGCCACAGAATCATTAAGGATGAAAAAGACCTTCATGATCACCAAGTCCAACCTTCACAGCATATCTCAAAATGCTGCATCTCCTTTTTGAACACTTGCAGGGAGGTGACTCCACCCCTGCCCTGGGCAGCCCATTCTGATGTTCAACCACTCTTTCAGTAAAGAATTTTCTCCTGATATCCAACCTAAACCTCTATAGTGCAGCTTCAAAACCAATTTATTTTAGTGCCCAAGGAAGGAGCACCTCAGCTCCCACCAGCGATGTTGACAGCCCAGCAGTGTTGGGCCAGGGGTGTCCCCTAGAAATCAAACCCCTCTGTTTTACCTTCCCAGTGCCAGCAGCAGCAGTGGCAGGTGTCCTGTGGGCTGGGGCACACGGGCAGCCCTCGGCCTGAAGCTGAAGAGAGCAGTGGTCACCTGGCTGTCCCTGTCTGCCAGGTGCTGCAGGAGCACCTCGTGCCATGAGGGGCCAGCACGGCCCCCCCTCTCCTTGTCCCGACCCTCATCACCCTGGGCAGCCCCACAGCCACCCCCTCCTGCTCCCCCCATCCCTGCAGTCCCAGCAGGAGCAAACTCTGCAGCCTGATGGAGGCTGAGCCCCAGGGGCAGGCAGGGAGCAGTGCAGATAAATGGTTATCTCCATTTGCACTTTACCCCTGGCTGCCCGGGGTTTTAATTAGGGAGTAATTGCTCCTGTTTGCTTGGGAAATTCGCAGGGATCGACCATCAGTCAGGCTCAGAGAGGAAACCGTGCCTGGGAGAGGACAAGGAGGAGACAGAAACCCTCAAACCTGCACACTGCCAGCCTGGCAAAGCTCTTGCTGCCATATACCCACCGTATACCCACTTTGTACCCACTTTGTACCCACCAAGGCTGATCCCAGGTGGGCAGAGCAAACCCAGCAGGCCAGGAGAATGGGCAAAGCCCTCCCCAGATGACACATCTCCTGATTTTCCCCACCTCAAGGCAAGCAGAAAGCAGCTGGAATCACACTGTGCCCAGCCTGGCCAGCGGTGCACAGGGAGGAGGACAGAGGTGCCACATGATGGATCATCTCCAGCTCACAGCTTGTCACTCCTGGTTACCATCATTCCAAAGCAGGAGGAAAATCTGGGCTTCTGAGTGACACTGTTCTCTGTCTGGAGTCTGGGGAGCACCATGGAGGAGGCTGAGAGGAGCCTTTTCCATGAGCGAGGAGCAACCCTTCCTCATTTCCCATTTGCTGCCACACCTCCCAAGCCAGGCTGGGATAAAGCTCCCCTCAGCCCCCAGATGGAGACGGATAACGAAGCACAGAGTGACACGAGGTCACACAAAGCAGTGCTTTGAGCTGGAAAATGGGAATTCTGTGCAATATTTTACAGGGCCCCCCAGCCCTGCGGCAGCTCCTTCAGCCACTGCCCCGGGATGGGTTTCAAACACTCCCTCGGGAGGGAATGCACACAGAGGTTGCTGTGGAAATCAAACAAGGCCAGTTCTGCTTCCAGCATTCTGTAGCCTGTCCAGATGGATGCTCTCATGTTCCAGGCTGTCTTCTCCTCTTATCCAAACTCAAATGAGAAAGAAATTCCACTCTGCACCTCATGTCTCAACAGGAGGGTCTCCCTGACCCTTCTGGCTCTTCACTCTCTGTGTAAATCATTTCAAATCAATTCTCATTCCATTTTCCTTTGCAGAATTCATCCATGCAGGAATGAATAGAGTAAAACTTGCCGTCAAACTTTGTTCAATCACACTCTGACAAATTTAAATTCAATCCCCTTTTGCCAATACCTTTGCCTGTGATTCTTTAGGCGACACAAGTCACTCATCTGTGACAAAAGGTACTGGCACAGCTGAAGTAGCTCCATGACCAGCAATGGGTAAAATAATAATCATTCGTGGTTGGGAGATAAGCTAGAAGTGAATCCCCATTTAAAAACCCTGCACAGATGCCTCTAGCAGGTTCCTGCTGGTCTTCATGGTTTCATCAGAGCTATTTCTGTTCCAGGATGTTATATTTGTAATAATTTTTTTATTATGTAGGAAACAGCTTATTTGATCAATTTGCCCTATTTTTCTGTTCATGAATTTAGTGGGAGGTTAATCATTTCCCTGGATTTACTAGAAATTACCTGCCAGATATAATTGCAGTGAATAAAACTTGCTCTGGAGCTCAGGCTTGTGTGGTTCAAAACAAATGCCTGCAATTACTGCGTTTGTGGAGCATGAGCTCAGGAGAGCAGGAACAACACAGGGAAGGAAATTAGTCTGGGGTCTTAAAAGGCACCTAAGGACTGCAAGTGCGTGTTCCCTGGCAGCTGGTCAGCAAATCCCTACGGATATTCTGCTAAATGCTGCCTGGCTGTCCTGGAGAGGCAGCAGTGGCTGTGCAGTGCAGAGGGCAGTGGCCTGTGCCTGCTCCCTGCACGTCCCGGGCTGCTGGGGGAGCAGGGGCTCCACAAAGGGCTCAGCAGTCGCTCAGTGCCCCTTGATCCCTCCCACACAGCAAAGTTCTGATATTTCCCTTACATTTACCCTTTTCTGTCACTGCTCGAGCTGCCTGCGACACGCTGTTGAATCAGGTGCCCTCTCCTGCAGCTGCAGTGCCTTTGCCACCTGTTGACAGCTCTGTCTCACACACACACGTCTGACAAATATTCAGGTTATGCATAAACCTTGTGGGTGACCTGCAGGGAGGGCTGGGGGCAGGGGCTCAGGGCACCCCTGGCACCCAGAAATCCGAGCAACGAGCTGCATTTGTGCTTCCAGCCTTTGCTGTCCCTCGGGACCCTGAGATCAGCTCCGGTGTGTGGGGGCAGGAATGGATAATAAGGAATTTTTGCTTGTTAAGAAAAAGATTTATTTTGGAAACGTGCCCCTGCATTTCTCTCAACACTGCACAGTAAAATGCACACATGAGGAGGGCAATTTCCTACAAGTCTGCAATTAAAAAAAATATCCCCTTTAGAGTTATTCCTAATAAATCCTGCTTTTAGATGCTGAGCAGAATGACTGGAAAATACTCTGTGTTCTTTACTGGCTTCCTAAAGCAAAAGCCTCAAAATCTCTCCCCCAGCAAGAGCCATCTCTGAGGTTACATATCCCTGCACTCCCATTGCAATAATCCCTTTTACATTAAAAAATAATGAGCTTCATCTCATTTGCAGATTCTTAAAAGCATCGAATCCTGTGGTCACTTGGCAATAGGAACGCACATCTCATAAATAGTAAATGAAAACAGAGCTCTCTTACCTTCCCCCAGAAGCAGGGCTGAAAGCTGGGCAGTCCCTCAGGGAAACAGATTCTTTTCAGGAGGCTTTCGCTCCAGAATGGCTGAAATTCCTGCCCAGGGAGGCTTGTTTGGGGGAAGACAGAGGATTCCGCTGGACATTTAAAATGTTTGTTTCACTATTCTCATCTTGGTAAACCTCTCTATAAATGCAATTCTTTCTTGTAGTGGAGAAGTGCCAGAGCTCTTGGTAAAACCCAAATCACTCATTTTTATGGGGAACCTGCACAAATGCCTGTTTCACCAAAGAGGATATTTGGGAAGCATCTACAGCTAAGCAGAACAGAGCAGCTCGCTGAAATGAGTGCCTAAAGGCAGCTGCAACCAGAGAAATGAGATCTATAATACAAGGCTTTGCCAAAAAAATAGACTTCTCTGTTTTCCCCCTTTCTTCCTAATATACTTGTGCACTTTCTTTTGTAATAAAACCTCCCCAGAACAGGCAGTCCCTCATTATGGATGTGTGTGTTGTGCCAAAGCTGTGGTCCAGCAGTGAGGTTACTGCAATAATGTGCTCAAGACATCAAGAATAAACCTTTTTTTTTTAAATAAATCTATAAGTCTAAAGAAAGGCCTTTAAAATTTAGTAGATATGAAACCAATTCAATTCTATAGGAGCAGGGTCTATAGAAGCTGCTCTTGCAGCCATCTTATCATTCCTTAGCAAGGGATAATGCTCCGTGAAGTTCTAGTAAATGCTTTAAAATACACAGGAAACTCAGCCTTTTCACTGATATTTTACCACTCTATTGGGTTTCACCTTGGCCTGTGCTCTGGCATTCCTCATGTGCAACCAGGTCTCCTCTTGGCTTCCTTGCTTGGATTTCCAGGTCAAAAGCAGAGGGGTTTGGTGTAGGATTTTGACAAGCGCCTGATGTGTGGCTACTCAGTGACCCTCCAGGGATGATGGACAGTCACCCCATGGCCCAGCACATAAAGACAGAGACTCCTTGGCCAGCAGCCTCCCCTGGCCTGGCAATTTCCATGTGGAAGCCCCAGGCAGCCAGGCCAGCGGGAGGCAGCTCCGCTCAGCCACCCCCACGAGCATCAGCAGCGCGTGGCCACAGCTCCACACGAGACATAAAAAACCTTTACATGTATTTTGATGACTCCCAGGGCTGGGTGATCAACCAGGCCTGGACTGGGAACTCAAAGTCTTTGGGTTCGGCTCCCAGCCCTGCCACAAACTTCTGATCTGAAGTTGGCCAAAGACGTGCTCTGCTCTGGAGCTGTTCTCCATAAACCAGGTGCCCAGAGAAGCTGCTCCATCCCTGAAGTGTCCAAGGCCAGGCTGGACAGGGCTTGGAGCACCCTGGGATAGTGGAAGGTGTCCCTGCCCATGGCAGGGGGTGGAATGAGATGGTTTTTAAGGTCCCTCCCAACCAAAACCGTTCCATGATCCAACATCACAGCCCTGCCACAAATGGGGATGGTGAGGTGCTGAAATGCAGCATACCAGTCACTGATGGACTGTAAAGTGTCTCTATCCCTTTGAATAAAAAAAATAAAAACTTTAATAAAACTCTGAGCAGGGCAGGAGCTGGAGGGGCTGTAGGAAGCTGTGGATGGCCGGGGGCAGAGGGGGATCTGGGGCTATCAGAGCAAGCAGGGGCTCCGAGGGCTTCTCTGCTCCAGGACTCAGCATTGCAGCTCCTCAGCTCTGCTCTCTGCATTCCTTCCTGGAGCATTATCTGAAAGCAGCACATTCCCTTGGATTGACTTTACTTTATGGAAAAATACCTTCTAAGAATTGCAGCTGCTTTTACAGAATACTTGTATTTATTTAGTAAAATAATTGGCAATCTGCTCATTGGTTGGGTACAGAGTCATTTCCTAAGGCCCATGTTTTTAAAGCGGGATGAGAACAGCCCCAGAACCTGTCAGTCTCTCACGGTTTCTGCTGTATGTCAAGAGCAGCAGAAAAATGAGCCATTGTTTTAAATTATTATGGCTGAAAGAACCCATATTTTTGTTGTCAAAATCTTAAATTGACTCTGCCACGACGCTCCATATGTTCTCTTGCCCTAGATTAAAAGATCAGACAAAGTCTAATTTATCCAGTTGGGGTTGTGTCCCTACAGCTGCCCTTTTGGAAGAGCTGTGCTCCAGCCTGGGAGCTGCTCAGGCAAAGCTGCCAGGAAATCACACGGAGCATTAGCAAGGCAAGAGAGGAAGAGGCAGCTCAAAGGCTTTGTCCTCCGTGGTCAGTTACACAGGGAAGAGGTTGTGCACATGTTAATTAACTCCCATTTGCAGCCTGAACTGTAGAAACAGCAGTTTAATAACCTGGGCTGGTGAAAGAGGAGAGGTGGGAGCAAGGGGATGGATGCAGCAAGTGCTGGGGTGGGTGTGCAAGGACCAGCCTGTCTCGCTCCAGGTGGGCACCACACGAGCAAAGCTCAGGCCCTGTTGCACTTCTACTGCCTGAACAATAAAACCTCTGCTTCCAAGAGGAACTGAGTTGTGTTCAGCATGTTCAAAGAGCCCATCAATCCAACCTCCTCCCTGGGAGAGCAGGAGAATCACAGAATCATAAAATCCCAGAGTGGCTGGATTGGAAGGGACCTTCAAGCTCATCCAGTGCCACCCCTGCCATGGCAGGGACATCTTCCACTATTCCAGGCTGCTCCCAGCCCCGTCCAGCCTGGCCTTGGGCACTGCCAGGGATCCAGGGGCAGCCACAGCTGCTCTGGGCAACAAGAGCGAAAGACAATTTTTGATCTTTCTGATCAAACACTTGATAATCCAAAGGACTGGGGGTGCCCCTGGTGCCACCCTAAGGCAATGAAGAGCAGCTGGGTGTTGGGCAGAGGCCCTGTCCTTGCTCGGCACCAGGCAGGCGGGATGAGCTGGAATCGCTGTGATTCCCTTTGGGAGCAAAGTGTTGCTGTCGCTGCTCACGCCAATCTCTCACACACAGCGCTGCACTTCCTGCCGAGTGCATCTTCAAACATTCCCTCTCAAAACACGCACGTAAAGAAGAGAAAATTCCCAGAAATTCCCCGTTTCCCTGAACACGAGGAGCATCGTGGTGTCTCGCTGCCACTGCCGCCGCCGGGAGCCCTCCTGGAGCTCTTCCACTCCATCCATCCTCACCCTTGTAGTACAAACAGTTCCCACCAGTGCCCTGCCCAGCCAACTTCAGGGCTCCCAGACCTTCCAGCCACAGAGGATGTAGCTCAACTGATTCAATTTGTACTCCAGCCAGGAGGAGGCTTTAATGTGGAGATCACGGAAGCAATCATGCACCTGAACATTTCCAGATGCCCTTGGGACATTCCGGTTCCATCCCACTGTCTAAGCAGGTTTTCAGTGTTTATGCAGGGAAAAAATAATACAAGGAAAATAAAAAAATCAAAGGTGTGAGATCAGGTGTTGTACACCTGAAGGACACAACTCAATTTCACACCGCCACTCGTGCGGTACCTGCTCTTCACATAAACTGCTCCAGGTCAACTTTTGTGGGTGATTTTAATTATCATGGAGAATGGTTTGAGTTGGACTTTTCAGATCATCTCATTCCAACGCCCTGCCACGAGCAGGGACATTTTCCACTGACTAATTAGAAGATTATTCATCGATATCAAGACACCGCATCCAACAAGGTTTGTATGATCAGCTGAGTATCGATAATTTATTTGTGTTTATGTAGGACACCCAGCACTAACACTGACATTTCTAATGTGTTTGGAGCATTATACAAACAGAGGGATTTTTGCCTGCTTAGCATTACACATTATGCATCTGTCCTACACTGTGGCAGCTTTCCCTGCTGCTGGATTTTCACAGTGGTAGGAAATAACAGGGATAAAGGGATTAAAAAGCAATGATTTTCAGTAAAGCCTTATAGGACATGTCTGCTATGATCTCAGCTTACTTGTCTTCTCTACACCAGTTAAACACTCTCATAGTAGACAGATTTATGGCTTAAATGCAGACAAGTGTGTAAAATAAATATTTTGCTTATAGCTTCCACACACTTTCAGACATTCCCTGTGATTATAATGGCTTCTGAAGTCTCTTTCCAACGGGGTGAGCTGCAGTTCAGAAGTTAAAATCAGGGCCCTCCTCTGGCCTCGGTGCCAGCTAAAGGTCATGATTGAAGTGTGGTGTTTAGCAATTCCAAATAATTGTATCCAGACTTCAAACATGCCACGCTTTGTCACAGCTGCCACAGAAGGTCAAACTGAATTTAAATTCTGTTTATCTTTGTATTAATAGAGCTACAGTTCAGGCTATGCCATGTGAAATACAGCTCTCAGAGCAGTGGCTGTGCTTCCTCCCAGGGAGAAAGACCACGGGGACTGCGGGGACTGAGGGACTACAACCACAACAGGCAAGAGAGGGGAATTCAAAGCCTGTGAAGCCTCACTTCACAGAGGAGGAGCAGTTTCACAGCTCAGCCAAGGCCGTGCCCACGTGTGTGACAGACCCAGTAACTGAATTGACACCTCCTTAAGGGAGAGGGAAAACTCCAGGTCACGCCTGTGGCAGCTCCCTCTGTGTTCATCCCAGCCCAGGGCTCCGTGAGCTCCAGGAACTGTCACCCACCCCCACACGCAGGGGACAAAGTTACAATTAAGATTATTTCTGTTAAAACAGATTATCACTGTACCTGCTACAAAAGAGTCCTGCCCAGCCCCCAGCACAAACACCAATATATTCATTAACACAGATAGGTCTCCAAATTCCCATTGTGTCCACTGACCATGAGCACAAGATTTTTGTTGCAGATCACTGATTCCTTGAGTAAAATGGATTTACAGCAGGCTCTGATCCTTCCCCACATGTGAGAAGGACAAAGAAAGTGCTTTACCTGCTTCACCTTCACACTATTTTTTCCTGAGCACAAACCTTTGTCTCAGAGATGGATGGAAGGCAATAAAGGATGAGGTTGGTGTGTTTGGTTTTTTAAACATCTCACTATGCAGCTAACATACAGTCAACATATTAAATATGTAGGTTTAACTACTGCAGAGGAATTTCATTTATTTCATACCAAATCAGGAAAAAAATCCTCAAACCACCATCACTGAGATGTGAAATTCAATGTTAATGCACAGAAATACTGAGCTACAAAGATTTTAGTTTGTCCAAGGAATACCCCATTGGGGATTTCTCTCTACAGAGCAGATCTGTAGAGCTACAGATGTCAGCTCAATTCCTCATCAGGTCCAGGAGTTCCCAAGTTAATTTCACACTAAGAAGGTTTCAACAGACCAGACATGGGAAAAAATACTCTTAAAAAGAAATACTGAATTCTTTGACATGGTCAAAATATTCACAGTGGAGAGCTCAGGGGGAGAAAACAGGGCCAGGAGCTTGTTTTTGAGCTGGGCACATGGGAAGCAGCAGCTGAGGGGGTGGGAAGGAAGAACTCTCTGCTGCCCAGAGAAGCTCCTTCACATCCTGGTCATAACGAATTACAAATCCAGCTCTTAAGACCTAAGTTAAGCCCATACCTGTGAGAGCTGCCCTGTGTGTGCAGCTCCTCTGCTCCAGGATGGGTGGGAGCAGCAGGGGTTTCACTGCAGACAGGGCATCACTTCTGGTATCAGGAGATGCACAGAAACGTTTCCGTGGGTGTTCATCCACCAGCGCATGACAGGACTGGAGGGGACAGGAGCTTCATGCTCCGTGTGTTATCACATTTACTCTCGCAATAAATACAAATGATGTGCTCACAATGAAACTCCTCAATTGTCTTTAAGGAGCTTTGGCTTTCTAAGAAGCTTTGGGGGGGTTTCCTGGCAAAGTGATGAAATGAGATTAGAGTCCCTCCTCATGAAACATTCACAGGACAGATCATTTGGGGAAAGATACATCAACCACAAGGAAAAGCTTCCCAATTAATAATACATAAGAGAAGTGAGATGGAGTAGCGTGTGAAATGACTGACCTGCTTTAGAAACACTGCTGGGTGTCATTTTAGCTCCATATTATAGAATTCCCTACATAAAACCATCCAGATGTTCCCATCTGCCTCCATATTGTCACTAACGGGAAGGGTGAACCACAACAGCCTTTGCTGCTGAAGAGCTGGCTCATTTCTCATGGCAAACACATGCAGTTCCAGGGAGTGATCCAGCGGGGAGGATCTTCCCAGGACAAAACAAAGCCTGAAATCCCTGGGCCTGTAGCAGCCCTGTGGTTGCTGCTCACACCCAGATGTTTGTGCAGTCCATGCACACGTGATCACAGCCACACTGCTGCACCTGCAATCACTTACAGCAGTTGTGCATGCAATTATTATCCCCGCATGCATAATTGGGAGTGCATTATGCAAATAGCCAGTTATTGAGGTAATTGGTCATTGGCTTACACAGTTACTCGTGGGCAATTTGTGCTGTGCTGGTACCTTTCCGAATAAATCCAGCGCTTTCAGGCAATTCCAAAAATCAGTGCCCACATCCAAAACCTGAGTGAGGAGAAGCCTCACCGGGTTCACCTGGCTGGCAAAAAGTGTCACCCACACTAAGAAGCTGCTGGCACAACACGCAAACTGCAGTAGCTCTTTCTCTGCTAAACTCACACATCACTCTTCAGCAAGAGTCATACTTCTCCTCCAAAAATCCTGACTGTTCCAAACTGAGTCCACAGACTTATTCCAATCTCCCATCCCTCAGGACCTGCTGCTGTAGGGACTGAGCAAGATTTTCACCTGCCCAGCTGCAAGTCTCTTTTATGGTGCCCCTTCTACCTGTCATTCCCACCTGCTATCGCTGCCCAGTTTGTGTTTCTGTACAGAAAGGCACAGCAGAATCCCGTGGCACAGTTTGGGGCAATGGATTATGCACACACTCAGGACATTAAGCAGCTTAATGGCAGGATGTCTGCTCCAGACAGAAAAGGCAGGGACGTGCGTGACAGGTCACCCGGGGCTCTATTGTTTTATTATTATCCAACCTAAGTTATTTAGACCCTCTTAAAGGTTTAAAGGCCTGCTCCCCAAAATGCCAGGCACTGGACAGATCCAAACCAGGTCTCTGTCCCAGAGCTGCAAACAGGTCCAGGGCAGGAACAGGAGGAGTGGGCACAGGAACAGCAGCAAATGTCACACTCCTTTCACAGCACTTTTGGAGACAGAGATAAACCAGGAAAGCAGCTGAATGCAAAGACAATGGAGGAATAAGGGGATGAAGCCAGAGGGCACAGGAGGAGAGAAGATGAGAACAAAGAGGCAATCGAAAAGCCCAAACAGTGGGAAATCTCCTATTTTCCTGGAACCTTCTCTTTTAAGTCTGCTCCAGCGGGAATGTTTTGGAAGAGTACTCAGTTCTGCCTGACGGGAAAGTATTGGCAGAGGTTGTACCTCAAGCAGTTCGTGAAAGATGACACAGAGAGGAAAATCCACTGCCCTTCTGCCTCAGTGCAAACCTTCCCCTTGCACCAGGAGGTCCTGCAGCAGCTCCTCCTGAGCTGCTGGTACTTCACAGCCTGGGGGAGAAAGCCTGGCTAAGCCATCAACTCATTTGGCTCCTTGCTGCACTAAAACACTCATTTGCAGCCTGTAGGAATGAAAGATGTTTTAACTTCCATCTCAACATTATTCTCATTCCTGGTGTTTTGATGTTGTGAAAACTGCCTAGAAATGAAGACACCAGCTTAAGATTGTAAAATTTTAATGCTTGCAGTATTTCTCCTCCTTTTTGTTTGCAGGGAGCTTTTAGGTCCATCAGGTTTATGCCTTTCAAGGACGGATGTATTCTGCTAAGAAAGTGAAAATAAATTCCCTGCCCTGAAACAAAGAACTGAAGCCATTCAAAACACTGTGGATTTTCCAAGATGCATCTGCTATTGCATTATTTCCACATCAGGAATAAGTGATAGACGGGAAAGGAACATCCGGACGGATGAGAACAGCCCCTGTGAAAGGAAAAGTGTCTTTTTGGACAACATTGATGAGTTCCTTCTGAAAATTCAATTTCCTTATGTATGAAAAACTTCAGTTTTACTGTTACCCAAGTGAACTTCTGGGCTCTCAGAAAAAAATTCATCGCCTCAGGAGGAAATCTGAAGCATTAACTGCAAACCATATCTGCTATGTATTTAACTTATTGTTAGCTCATATTAAAAATTGTTAAAGCAATCTTTAAAATAATTTCCTGAGAAGGTACCACTTCAGGACATGCCTGGAGGAGGTGCCGAGCTCTGCTTGTCATGGACAGCAGCGCCTTTTCCCCCAGGTTGTGCTCAGCAAACTCTGCCCATGGGATTGCAACACTTGTGCAGAGCAAGAGAGTGAAGAATATCCCATTTGCTTTTGGGGTATCTGTCAATAAAAGCATCACAGGTGCCTGTTGAAGAACACAGAATTCCCATGATCTTAATAAAAGGCACAGGGATGAAGCAGCACAGCACCATCCTGCCACAGGTTTCCTTTCCATTGCTGAAGTGAATAATAAAAAGTCAGGAAATAAAGATTTTAAACTATGAAGAAAAGCTGATTTTTATATCACTGCCACAGCTTCAGCCACAAGCTCCTTGTCTAATGCAGACTAAAACTGTACCTAAGATCTGATGTGAGGATCCAGCCAGGGCACCCTGGGAACTTGGCCAGAGAAGTGGGTGAAGACCAAGGTCAGGAGAAGAACCAGGGGGAAATGTGTAAGTCAAAAACTCCAAACTAAGATAACTGGAAATAGAGACAAGACAGAAAAGCAGGAAAGAATGGGAAGCAGAACATATCAGAGGGCTTACACAGACAGCTTTAAATCTTAACATTTCAGGCTCAAATGACTCTTACAGTTCACAGTATCATGGAATATCCTGAGTTGGAAGTGCCCACAGGGATCATCCAGTCCAACCCTGGCCCTGCACAGACCCCCCAACAACCCCACCCTGGGCATCCCTGGCAGCGCTGCCCAAACGCTCCTGGAGCTCTGGCAGCCTCGGGGCCGTGCCCATTCCCTGGGGAGCCTGGGCAGTGCCCAGCACCCTCGGGGAGTGCGAGTGCCCGTCCCCTTGGCTCAAGGTTTGCCTCTCTACAGAGCACAGAAACCCAAGTGTTCGAATCCTGACAGGCCGCAGCACTTTCTCACTACACCTCTGTGTCACTTTGAATGAAGCTTGAAAAAATTTAGAGCCAGGATTCCAAGGGCAGGTGGGAAGTTACTCAGCAGGTCCACGCTCTGCCTTAGACACGGGTTATGTGTCGGGATGGTGACACTGCTCAGGCCAGCCCCCGTGACCTGCAGAGCGTGTGCCAGGGACGTGTGTGCCACCGGAGGGGGCTCTTAACGACGAAGCCAAATGATGGAAGGGCTGTTAATTTAATGCCTAAGGATGGAAGCGTTGTTAACGCTGAAAATGAACGATGAAAGATGCTGTTAACTCTGGAGCCAAAGGATGGAAAGTGATGTTCACTCTGGATCCTGAAGGATAAAAGGAAAGGGATGTTAACCCTGGATCTGAAGGATGGGTGGAAGGATGTTAACCCTGGATGTGAAAGAAGGAGGGATGTTAACCCTGGACCCGAACGATGGAAGGAGGGATGTTAACCCTGGCCTCGAATGATGGAAGGAGGGATGATCCCCCTGGACCCGAAGGAAGGAGGGATGATCCCCCTGGACCCGAAGGAAGGAAGGAAGGAGGGATGTTCCCCCTGGATCCGAAGGAAGGAAGGAGGGATGATCCCCCTGGACCCGAAGGAAGGAAGGAAGGAGGGGTGTTCCCCCTGGATCCGAAGGAAGGAAGGAGGGATGTTCCCCCCGGACCCGAAGGAAGGAGGGATGTTCCCCCTGGATCCGAAGGAAGGAAGGAGGGATGTTCCCCCCGGACCCGAAGGAAGGAGGGATGTTCCCCCCGGACCCGAAGGAAGGAGGGATGTTCCCCCCGGACCCGAAGGAAGGAGGGATGTTCCCCCCGGACCCGAAGGAAGGAGGGATGTTCCCCCCGGACCCGAAGGAAGGAGGGATGTTCCCCCCGGACCCGAAGGAAGGAGGGATGTTCCCCCCGGACCCGAAGGAAGGAGGGATGTTCCCCCCGGACCCGAAGGAAGGAGGGATGTTCCCCCCGGACCCGAAGGAAGGAGGGATGTTCCCCCCGGACCCGAAGGAAGGAGGGATGTTCCCCCCGGACCCGAAGGAAGGAGGGATGTTCCCCCCGGACCCGAAGGAAGGAGGGATGTTCCCCCCGGACCCGAAGGAAGGAGGGATGTTCCCCCCGGACCCGAAGGAAGGAGGGATGTTCCCCCCGGACCCGAAGGAAGGAGGGNGGGGCAGCCAATGGGAGCGCGGCCCGTCAGCTGACCCGCGGCGCCTTCCCAGGTGCGCGCCGGCGGCGGCTCAGAGCGGGCGGCACCGCGCACCGGCACCGCGCCGCCGCTCCCGCTGTCCTGGGGGCGGGCAGCAGGCACGGAGGGACCGATCCATCCATCCATCCATCCATCCATCCATCCATCCATCCATC
>VXBT01000638.1:184524-209229 GCA_013400235.1 Oriolus oriolus
GCTCCGCGGGCGCAAGGGCTCCGCTCCGGGCTGCGGGGATGTGCGGTGCGATGCAGTGATGTGCGGTGCGGCCCGGGGAGAGAGCAAAGTTTGCGGTGGCGGACCCGCCCCCGGTGCCCCCCGGGGCTGCCGGGGGAGTCCCCGCGGGCTGCGGGGTTTCGGTGGCTCCGCACCGCGCCGGGACCGCCCCGGGGCTGCGGCCGCCTCGCACCTCCGGGGCTGCGGGGTTTCGGCTGCAGCATCGCTCTCCTCTTCCTCCTCCTCCCTCTCGGGTGCTCCGCTGTTCCCCGGGCCGGTTTGCGGTAAATCGGGGATTCTGCGGGGGAATCGCTGCTCCGGGATGCCGGCGGTGGGCGCGGGGCCGGCGGTGCGGCAGCGCTGCCCGCGTCCCCCATTTGCATGCGAATGGGAGCGGATCCCGGCAGATGTCCTGCCTCATCCATTCACCCGGAGGAATGCGAGGAGACAAGGAGCCTTCAGTGTGACAATGGCCCTTCAGAAAGCGGCATAAAGGCGCAGTGTGAGCGGGGCCGCGGCTCCGCCGCCCTCCTCCCGCGGCCGCGGCTTTGTGCGCGGGGCGCTGCGGGCGGAGCGGCCGCTCCGCACCCGGGGGGCTGCGGGACCAGCCACGGGAGAGCGCAGGGCGGGCGAGGGATGCTCCGCCGGGTCGCTGCTGCAGCGCACCTGCGCTTTGAGGGGGCTCTTTTGGAAGTCTGTTGCCTAAAAGGTGCGGGGAGAAGCGCGGGGCAGCGGCAGCCCTTTACCCCAGCTCTGGGGGTCCCCTGGCCCCCGGGTCTGGGGGCCGCGGGTGGACAAAGGGACCGGCCCCGCTGCCGCCCCTTTGTCGCCCCTGTCAAAGGGCCCTTTGAGCGCAGGGCCGGCCCCCGTTCCCTGGGAGAGGAGGGACAGGAGCGAGGCGCATTGTGCCGGCGGCTCAGCCCTGCCGGGGCCGCACAACAGATGTTCGCCTGCGATTTTCGCTCTCCCCCAAGTTATTCTCTCCCCCAGTGCTGGCTCGGTGCGCATTTCCCACCAGGCGATGGAAGGGAAAGTAACAGAATTAAACTCAAAGTAGGCAGTAATGTTTTCCAAAGGTGAGAGATCCTGCACAGGGTGCTTCTATTCTTGTTCTGGAGCTGTGTGACAGCTCCCAAGTAATGAATCCCTTCAATAAAAACTAGTTTGGGAACCTTTAAGTCCTTTCCTTACAGACATAAAGGGTCCCTATGAAAGGAACCTAGTATTTCTGAACAAGATGATAAACCTGTTCTGGCCAACAGCTCAGATGTACACACAGGGAGATCCCAGATGTACACACAGGGAGATCCCAGAGCTCTGAATGTCCGAAGGCACACCCAGCATCGCTCCCGCTGTTGTCTAAAGGGTCCTGCCAAACTGTGTCCCTAAGTCTTGCAAGTCGGGATTTAAATTAATGTGAAAGACAGACACACTGAGAGGGACACAAACCAGGGCACGAAGCTTCCCATAAACAGGAGTAGTGAAGAGAGCAGGATGGTTCTGCCCAGTCAGCCCACGGGCTCCCAGCGCTGGGCCAAGAACAGCCCCTGGTGTCCCTGTCCCTCTGCTCTGCAGCCTCTGTTGTACCACTGCTCTGGGACAAGAGCTCCAGTTTAACTTTTACCTCGGCAGTTAAAAGTTATCTGCACTACGTTTTATGTAGTCTGTATAAAATTATCTCTCCCAGTAGGCATTTTGGACTTTTACTGTGATGACCATAAAGTCTTTTCCATTTACCTAGAACAGACATGATAACACTTCTTACTGATCTTTGAAGGAAACAGGATTTTGCATTAAGTTGGACAATTATAAAAGGATAACAACTTTTCATGCGAATTGTGAAGGACCTTTTTTTACTGCCATAAATAATGCTGAGCCCGTCCAAATTCAGGCTAAAAAAAGAAACTTCTGTTCAGTCTGACTGACCAGGGGTCAAACAACCTCACAGGGAACAGAACCCTGGCACAGGTTGCCAGAGCAGCTGTGGCTGCCCCTGGATCCCTGGCAGTGCCCAAGGCCAGGCTGGACGGGGCTTGGAGCAGCCTGGGACAGTGGGAGGTGTCCCTGCCCATGGCAGGGGTGCCACTGGATGGGCTTTAAGGTCCTTCCAACCCAAACCACTCTGTGATTCCATGGTTCTCTGTGTGTATGTTTGGTTCCAGCTCGTGGAGCAAATGGGATCATTTCAACAAGCACTGGTTAAAGCTTCCATCATCATCTTCATCTCCTAAATCCCCCTCTAGCGTGGCACTGCAGAAGGCAGGGAAAACTTTTCCTGATCGGCGTGCTGGATTCCTGCTGCATCCGGCTGCCGGCTGGCTGCTGCTGCCAAGGAGGGCGGCAAATCCCCACTCCATGGCTTTTTTTGTAGGGACACTTAAAACACCTTGGATGAATCATAACAGCGGTCAAGTATTGCTGCTACTGCAGCTTGCGTAGCTTAATATTCGCTGGAAAGGGGATTTATTTGCATTATTGGGTGTGCACATTTCTTTTTGTTGTTGTTAGGGATGATATGGACTCGTCCACATTTAAACAATATTTTAAAATAATTTTTAAAATTTCTTGTATGAATTTTTTGAAGCTCTTCTTTCTGTTAATGATATCAATGAGTAATAAAAGGGCTTTGTTCACAAAGCTCTGAGCCACGTTATTTCTGCCTCTTTTGGAGCTGCTCCTTCCCCAGGTGAGTGGCTTGCCTGCTCCCAGGTCAGGCTTTGTGTCAGGCTCAGACTGGGATCAGGCATCAGAAAAAAACCCCCAAACAAACAAAACCCAAGGAAAAGAATTAAGTGATGTTTCTAGAAGAGCTCTGCTTGAACAGTATTTATTTTAGTTTATTTTTCAACCAGCAAAGTAGCAAGATGCTGAAAATATTTACAGAGGAGCCAAAATTTTCCAAAATAAAAATCCCTCTGTCTTCCTGTGCACTTTGTCGCCACGGAGGTGCCTGTTCTTTGAAGCCCTGATTAATATAGATGAGTTGTAATTTTCTGACCAAGCCATCCTAGTTCACATATATTATTCCATTGGCAGACATGTGGTCCCCACAGCTGTCCCCTCATTTGTGTATGAAATGGAAACACTGGTGGCATTTGTAGGTTTCCATAGTTACACGAACAATACACGTGTGAGGCTTCATCCTGCCAAGCTCCAGATTTTTTCCTGGCAGACATTTTGTAGACACAGAACTGAAGAAAATCTATGTAAAGTTTTTGGAAGCACATAAATCCAGCCCTCCTCCTCTCTGTTTGTATAAGGCTCATGGACAGGGAGCCTGCGTTTCAGCCTCACCACGGCTGATTCCTGCATCCCCTCCCAGCTGGAACTGCCATCCTGGAGCCCCACGTTGCTCCCACGAATCGAGAATTCCAGGCTGTGCTCCAGAGCAGTTAAGTCATTAACAGGGTCAGGCCTTAAACACATCTTTCTCAAAAATAATTTGTGAGTTCTACACAAAAAGGAACTTTGGAGCTGGGACGGTTTTTCTGCCAACTGTGTTAGGAGGGTTGGCAGTGCCTGGGGGGCTCGTGGGAGAGTGCAGAGGTGGGAAGCAGCCAGAGCCCCATGCCAGGACAGAAATCCAAGGAAACCCGCTACAAATATTCCCATACTCTATTTTGTCTCTGCAATTAACATGTGGGAAGAAAGATGGGCAAGAGCAAAGAAAGTCATAGAGCTGGCTTAGGAACTGGTTTTGTTGGTTTGTAATTAATTACTAAATAATGGTGCTTCTCTAAGATTTGGAGGGCTTAAGTTCTGCACAGAGAATTCACAGGACTACCTTGATAAGAAACAGTCCCTACAGATATGCTTGAGTTACTCAAAGACATTGCCAGTCTCGTTCTTTTCCTGTAGCTGAGTAATTAAGTCCTTCACTAATGGACCCCATAAGGTTGGGAGCTGAATACGCCTCCATGGAGAGCTGAGAGCTCCCCAGCTGAAAGTTCTTCTGAGCCCCCCTCTCTTATTCTTTGCTGCTTCAAACCCTGCAACTTTATTCAAATTTTGTTTTGCTCTTTAGATGTCGGCTTTCCTTTTTCTACGTATGGCACTGAAGAAAAATACTGGATTGGCCTATTTTGGATTGGCCTAATTCTCCCCCTGGAGAAGGCAGGACAAGTCTGTGGCATCAGTGAGACAAGAATTAGTCTCTGCTCTTAATTTCTCCTGCAAAATATTTTTGTAACTTCACCTTCTATTTCATAAGGCCTTAATTTGGTGATACAAGCCGATGTTTTCTTGACTTTCTATCTGTATGAATTATTAAAAGAACAGGACCTGGTTTTTACCTGGAGCACAGTTTCTAAAGATCGAGTATTTGCAGTGGAGTATTGTCTTTTTCTTCCTTTTTTAACTAACAGAACAACAAGGCAAAGCAAGTTTAAGTAACAGGCCTGAAATATTTAACAGGGTGCTGTAGTGAGAATGCACAGCAGTTATAAAAGTGCCATGGAGAAACAGCTCTTTCCCTTATTTTACTGGGTACAGCAGCCTCACTACATAATTTTCTCTCCTGAGGTGCTGCCCTTCAGTCCTCCGTGGTCACACAGGGCAGTATTTTCCCTGACCAATTCCCAACTCAAAGCAGTTTAACACAGAGGCAAACCTTACTTGGAGGTTTTAGTGAGAAATTTTAGAGGTTGTCAGTCAGCATCTCATTTCCAGGTATTTAATTTAACTAACTCTGGTGATTCCAGCAATTTGGGCATCTGTCAGCTTGGATTAGAGCGGGAGAACCAAGGGCTTTTGGAAGCCAAGGCCCCCTGAAGGTACCTGGCAGGGTTTGCCTGGCTGGTTCCTCAGCGTGAGCCAGCGCTGGGGTGGCTGCTCCCACCAGTGCTGGGGAGGTGCAGCCCCTGCCCTGCTCCTGTGGGAGGGCTGTTCTGGGCTGGAAGGGAGCCAAACCCCAGGCAGGTGTCAGGGTTGGGGGGTCTCTTCACGCCCCACAGGCACCCAGAGCTCGTTCCCCACTGTGGTGCTGGGAGCCGTCGCTGTCCCAGCACAGCCCTGTGCCCTGGGCACCACCAGAGGGGAGTCCCAAAGGGCCCCTGGGTGGATGGGGACATCCCGCCTCTGAGATCAGCTGGGAGTCCCTGGCTTCACCCCAAGGGGTTGGTTTGTGACGAGCAGGAGGTGTCAAAGGCAGGCGTGGGACGGAAAAGCAGCACAGCTGAGCCTGGGCACAGTGCAGGGATGTGCCTGGTACCTGTCTGACCTTCCTTGTGCATGGATAGATATCACCTGCCAGAAACACCGAGCTCCGCTTCCTTCCGCGCATTTCAGCGCCCTACAAGGCGAGGCTGAGAACAAAACCAGATTCCTCCATGCTCAACAAACACTTTCCAAGCTGGAGAAGCTCTGCCTGTGGCAATGGAGATAACCCAGATCCCCAGCCCTGCCACCTTCTGCCCTTCACTGGAGTATTTCACCTGGGGTCACTGCTCCTTATTTTATGGTGTTTTAGAGAGAACACTCATGGTCTGCAGAAGCCGTGGGGCTGTTTGAGGCCATGGGAGATGTTCCCTGGGTTCCTGCTCCACACTGGAGTCTGACAGATCACATAGTAAGGAACTCTACAAAACACCTGAAAGTTATTCAGAGGGACTCCCTGAGCTTGTCCAAAGTTTGGTAGAATAACATTTTACCTTGTTTTAATAAAATATCAATCAAAGCTTGGATAGTCTTTTTGTAGTTTGAAAATGTTTATCGTTTATATAATGAATCCTTCGTTTTCTGTTATTTCATGCATCATATCATTTATTTGATTAAGCAAGTCCAAAACTATCTAATAAATTCATACCTTGCTAATGCGCTGCGTACAATTACTGGGATGCAGATGAGCTACTGATTGGCCTTGTTAAATTTTTAAATTACAAATGATCCATCATTCTAACAGAAATAGAGTAAATATTGATAGTTCCAGAGAACCACCAGTGACTTGTAAATGCACTGAAAAATAACTTATCTTAACCACAGGTGAAGAAGCAGTTGCAAAAATGAAGTTTTTTAATTGCTGCTTGAAAACAGGTCTTTAAAATGGGTTCATCATAGTAAAAGGCACCAAGTAGAACCAGGTCAATGTTTTTTTCTAAGTTCATTGACAAATCTGTTTTCCTTTCTCTTCCTGCTCCCTTTAAGTGCAACAAGTCTGGTTTGTACAAATGAAACATTACTGTGCCCAAATGAATCACTGTAATTAGGTAAAGATTTTATAAAGCATCAGTAACTTAAAATTTTGAGAGGAAAAAACTTCCTTTCTGCAACAGGCAACAATTTTAGTACCTGCACTGACGAAAGAAGCTATCCATGGAGAACTTGGGCTGTGGCCATGACCAGACTGAGGACTAAAGCTCAAGGAACAGTTTATAAGGCTCTTCCTAAACACACAGTACATTCAATAGGATGTATTTTCCCTCTTAATCTCATGAAGGTCTCAAAGCTAGACGGTTTGCTGCATGAAACAAAGTATCGGGATTCAGGTGGTACTTGAGATCAAAAGAAATGGTTAAATCCAGGCTGTGAAGGCTTCCACCACTCTCAGCTGACTGAGCTTTCCTGTCCTGGTCACATGGCAGTGCTGCCTAAATGATTTTGGAACTAAATACAGGTGGGGAACACGTATTTCATGTGGCAGAAGTGCAGAAAGACTTGTGGAAAAGGGGGAGGGTCATGGGATACAGCAGTAGAACTGGAGAGAAAAGAGCCTTTTCCTTAGGTCACAGTAAAGCCTTGGTTCAGAGCAGTTCCAGACCCAAATCTGTGGCCACTTAATGGAATTAGTTCTATCCCTTCCCGGTTTGGTTGAGTTCCAGATCTTTGTCTTGGTGCTAACAGCCTTTCTATTAGATCTCAGCACCTCCCATGCTAAATCCATTTATTTTGTTAGTGGTATGCTCACAGTCTTTCCTGTCAGATCTTCCTGTATCAGCCAACCCAATAGATGGGTCTATTAACATTTAAATATATATAGCTCAGAAACAGAGAACTGGATTTTGTAAGCATAAAACCCAGGAAAAAAAGATCAATAAAAGTCTGTTTTATTCTATGGGCTGAAGTCTGTGTCAGCACACTACATGTACAAACTGTGTAGATACAGATCTCGGGTAATAGTAAAATACAGTTTAATACTTAATCACTGATAATTGAAAAGCTAACACATACTACAGCCACAGGAGCCAGAATTATCAAAACAGACTGTAACAAGGACCAGAAAAAGAACTTTTTTCTTGATTGAAGATAAGCAACTGAAGCTCCATGCGCATATAATTTTTAATAACAAGCCTTACGCATTCCCTACAGCCAGCACCATTGTGTTGATTTATAAATACCTCCAGAGCTCCTGACTCATTCTGGTTCGGATTTATCCGGCACCGTTTCCAGCACAGGGTTTTTTGGCATCCTGTGTTGTAGTAACAACCACGTACACGCCGGGGTCTTTCCCAACTGTGGGGGATCCTGAGTGACTCACAAAACTGGAGTTTGATCTAGAACTGTGTAGGAAGCAAAATAATCACACTGCCAGGAGCCAGTCAGCAAAAAGGGAGGAAAAGGATTTTCTGTTACTTCAGGAAAATCCTGTCGAGTTCTGACATCCCTGTTTCTCGAGGTTAAAAATATTCCTTGTGTGCTCCTTCTTTTGTTATTATTAACACTTCGCTTCCACTGGCCAAGCTCCTTGGCTCGCAGAGTGGTCAAAAAACAAAAAGGGAATTCTACTCCAAAATCCAACCCAATCTCTTCATGCCCTTTTTCCTCTTTCACTTTTTTTAAAAATTTTTATTTGAACTGTGCTGATTTTGGTCGGTAATAAGAAGCAGAGATTTTCTGAGCTGTTCTCTATGAAATCCTTGGGAGGGAGGTGCCCCTGTGGGTTAAAAGATGCTCAGATCCTTCCACATGGTTCTGAGATCCCAAATAAGCCATGACTCAATCCATTTCTACTCTTTAAATATGGTGAGAAGCCAAAGCAGAATTTCTCTGCCCTTGGTCCTCTTTTGTTCATCAGCCAGCAGATACATGACATGTAAAAAATAGTCAGAATAGGTCTTCCCAAATTAGTTATGCTCTGGAAATTTTAGCTACTGTACTAAAACCAATTAGGTTTCAATTCTCCCTTGCATTTAAAATACCCAGAGGGCTGGGGATGGCTTAGGGCATGTCCAGGGGAAAGGAAAGCACATCCCAGAAGTTTGCCCTCCATCACCTGCAGGGAGCTGTCCTGCAGGTCAGGCAGAAGGGAAGAGCTGCAGGGAAGGTCTCAGGAAACTGGATCTTAACCTGGCAGTGGAATGGGTTGACTCTCAGAAATGCTGATCTAATCAAGTAACTTTATCTGGTGGTTATGTGGAAGGAGGACAATGGTCACAGACGGGATTCTTCTCCATCCAGTGGAATCAAAGCTTTGCCTTCACATTGAACCCTTGTAGCAGGACATGAAAGCGAGTCCTGGCCAGAAGAACAGCCCATATCCCAAGATGAAACCCATTCATGAAGAGAAACCTAGTAAGAAAGCTGATAAAAACTTGTGTTCCTAACGTAAGAATATTCCTGCGGCACAAACACATCTCACCTTCGAGGTTTCAAGACTATGAAGTGGTTTATGAGTTTTTTTCTTTCCTAAAGCAAACAGCCTCCATAATTTGACAAGCCACTGTTTGGCAAGCCCCTTTTATTCCTGATGTTTCTGATATGACTGGTTAATGGTAATCCATGAGAGATTTTCTGTCAGTTGCCAGAAGCTGGGTTGCAGTTCTGTGGTGGATTTGATGGGCCATCAATACCCAGTGGCTGCTCCCTGCAGGGGATCCAGCCCCTTGCACTCTAGAGCAGTCTATGAATGAAAACCATTTTTCCCTCTCCTGCAAATTTACTTCAATATTTTAATGAAAAATACTGTATCAGATGCGAGTCTTAAGAATAAGCCCAAATAAATTACAAAATTTCCAAGCTGTAATATGCTGTTTCTGCAGTGCAGACTTTATGAATAGGATGCTCTTTGCAGTTCTTTGGTGGAGATAAGAGTAGTATTTTTCAAAAGAACACAGATAAAGCATGCTAAGGTTGTCTTAAGATACAGCAAATTGCCTTCTCACCAGAGCTTTCCCCAAAATTAAACAGAGACTTTATTTTGATGGAATGTGTGTACGACGAGAAGAAAAAGTAGGCATTATTTGAAGGGAAAAAAACCCCCAAACCTTAAATATTGTAAATCCCTGAGGATGTCTTTTGAGGCTTTATACCATTATTACATGTCCTACAGGCCCTTGTTTCTGTATTTCCTTTTAATACCAAGCTCCCGCGTTCCGATTTTTTCAAGCTCTTTCAACTGTCATCATTTTCAGCTTGATTTTTCTGTATTTTCCACAATTCAGACCTGTAAATAGCTTATTTCCTGATGACACTGAAGACTTTAAAAACCTCACTATAAAAGGCTTACTTGATTCCTCAATATATTTCTAAATACACAGGATTGCACTTGTAAATTTAATTCCTGGGAAAGGAGCCCATTCCATGGCTTGGCTGCAAATGTCCTGGTTATTAAACTCCAAGTCCTCTTTCTCTAGGATGTGCAAGGTCACTGCTGCTCTTGACTGGAGCAAGCCTGACTTTAGTAACCTGGTTTTAGACCAGGTTTAGTGTTGAGCTTACTGCTGTGATTTAGTGGGCACTCATATTTCAGTGCCTCTCCCTCCTAAGCACGGCCAGAGGCGATGGCTCCCCCGAGCACAGCACCAATCCCTGCTTTATCCACAGAAAACGGGGGAATGCAGAGCTGCAAAGGCCCTGCTGAAGGTCAGAGCAGAGCAGGGCACGTTTTACCTCCAGCACACACACACAAAACCCTTTCCTTAAACTCGCCCAGCTGCCCTCAGCAGCCTGCAGTGAGCCCAGCCTGAGCTCCCTATGGCCGCCCTCACCTCCAGTGGAGCTCCAGCCCAGATCTTTTCCAGCCCAACCTCCAGTGTCCCCTCTCCCAACAGGTTCTTCCTTCCACAGAGTCACAGAATGGGTCAGGTTGGAAGGACCGCAGTGGGGCATCTGGTACCACCTCCCTGCTCCAGCAGGGCCATCCCAGAGCACAGGGCACAGGATTGTGTCCAGATGGGTCTGGAATATCCCCAGGGAAGAGACTCCACACTCCCCCTGGACAATCTGTTCAGGGCTGGGCACTGCACGGGAAAGTTCTGCCTCATGTTCAGGTGGAACTTCCTGGGCATCTGTTCCTGCCTGTTCCTCTTGTCCCATCGCTGAGGGACACAGCAGAGCCTGGAGCTGTACTGATCCCAGTCTGAATTCCATTTTCCAGTTCCACCTGAAGCTGCCCCAGTTCTCCTGCTTGGCACTAACCCTGCTCCAGGTCCCTGGGCACGGCTGCTGGCCTGTCCCAGCTGCATTCCCCTGCTGACCCACCCGATCCAGGCTGCAGCAGCCAGGACAGGTTTTCCCTGAGGGATGGCAGCGGTTTCCCACAGGATGGTGATGGCAATGCAGGAGCTGCACGAGTCATTAGCAGAACATTAGCACAACAGACAATTTTCCAACACACAGCTCCCATACTGAGGCTCAACCTGGGAAAATGTTTCTGCGGAGAGAGGGGAGGAACAGGGGAATCAGTGTGTGCTTCTGGCTCACAGCAACTGCAGAATAAATCGCTTGTCTTAGCCTGAGGTAATCTCTTCGTGTATCTGATCCCTCCAACTTTTACCTGAGCACACTCAGTGCAGGTGGCTGCCGACCAAAATCTGGGCTGATGCTATTGCAATGTAAAAGAAATTCTGCAAGAATGAAGCACCTAACTGTGGAGAGGGAAGATTTGCTGTGGCAGCACCACTGTTTCAAAATGCATCCAGATATCCATGTGCAAACAAGATTGTTGCTCTTTTCAGCGAATTTTAATAGTGACCATTAATACAGTTGTCAGGGAAGTGACAACACTTTGTTTTTCCTATTACCAAGCAAAAATGTTTAATATCTGTTCTTTTTAGTTGGCAGGTTAACTGCAAACACTTTTAATGAACAGTTTATTTCATGCTTGTCCTGTCATATTCTCCTCTTACTGCAATGGAGGCTTAAATGTACTTTTTCTTCTGATCACCCAACCAACCAAATTCTTTAAAAGCCACCAGTAAGTCCATGGCTGCCAGGGCACACCTCTTCCCACCCCGCCCCCCCTCCAAGGGAAGCTGAAATGCAGGATCTTCTGCTCCATAACCAAACACCTGCCCTCAGGATTCCTTGGGCCAAACAAATTCTCAGTATTAACCAGCTTTCAGAACTTAGGTGGGAAGAGTTAGACCTCCCCACGGCATTTCCAGGATGGGAGGCAGGAATGATGCTCCCGTTTCTGCCCTCAGGGAACAGGAACAAGCCAACACCCCAGCCAGCTGCTGTGGGTTTGCTACTGACAGAAATGTGGTTTCTCACTGCACCAGGTACTGAGCAGTGCCACGGAAAATGCATTTAGTTACTCTGAGCAAAATCATTCCCTCCATATCTCTCACATAAAATTAGCCATTATTTCTGCTGATATCGAGTTACCAGCTGATACAACTGCTGTTGTGGGTTGGAACACCAGAAAATATGAATCTAACAAATGAGAGGGAAGGCAGGGAATGCCAAAAGCTTTCCTTCACACCCTCAGGATCTGCGACACGAAACAGTGCAGAGGTGTCTGGGATCAGTCCTGCCAATGCTGGAATGACTGGAAAGATGAGAATCCTGGGCCAAAGGGATGGCTTTTGGTGGCTGCTCTGCTGCCTCTGTAGCTTTGATCAGGGCCGTGGATGGGGTTTTACACACCACAAGTAGCTACAACCAAAGCCCATGACAGGTTGTCCCTAGTGCTGTGGCCCCTGGGCTGCCTCTCACACCAGCACAGCACTGAAATGGGCTGGGACACGTGAGGCTGCTCAGAATTCACTCTTTGATTACCCTGGCATTTCATTTCCAGCTTCACCCAAGCTGCCCTGGGCTGGGGGAGACTGGAGACAGCAATGTGCAGGTTGTTTCTAAAGAACATTTGCAGTTAAAGAAAATTAAATCCATTCACAGTAGAAAATAGCTACGGAAGAGAGCGAGTCACTAGGAACTTGTAAAATCATATATTTACAGTGATCATAAACCCCAAACTCTGGTCAATAAACCCACAAATGCCTTCTTAGCAAGGATGAACAATAACTGTAACGTGCAAGTAAGAGGATATAAATATTCAACAAAGAAAGGATCGAATTTGATTTTTTTTTTGCAACATCTAGACATCCTCCTACATATTTTAAAAGAACCTTTGAAGTCTTTTTCAGGCCGTTTGGTTTTTAAAGCATTACATGATTCATACAGCTACATGAGGGCTGAATCAGTAGTACAACATCAGTAGGGCCCTCAGCTTTGCAAGGCACCAACTCCCTTCTCTTCATCCACTGAGAAGCTGCAGGAGAAATTCCGCAGGCAGGAATGTTGGGAGCAGTGTTCCCTCTCTGGCACACCTGCTCTGGGCCAGGTGCAGAGCTGGAGCAGGGCCGTGTCCCTGTGTGAGGGGACAGCCCACGGGCACAGCAGCTCAGGGCATCTCCTGGACCTGCCCAGGACCGTGACCGGGGAAAGGCACCGCCTGCATTATTCACTGCAAATGCTGCCATTTGAAAATCTGCAATTAAATCAATTATACTTCAGATGCCATCAATTTTCCTAGAACTGGCTGGTTTGGGTCAGCTACAAATGTGTTGCCGTGGAGGGAAGCATCCATCAGAGTCAGCACAGCTCAGGCTACGCCAGCCTCCTCATCACTCCATGCTAACATACTCCCTACTATTACGGTGCCATTAGGATTTATTTTTTAATACAGTCTTAGTCAATTCTTCCATCAGCTGGAAGTTACTTGAGTAGGAATGTTGGTCCTACAGTTGGTTTTCCCCTCTCCAGCAGAGTCTGCTCAGCTCTCATTCAAGTCTCAGCTACCAGAGAGAAAATCTGACTCAACAGGGTCAAATGTATTCTGGGTCCCATTCCTCCTTCCCTTCCTCCAAAGCACAACCACAGAATAACAATATAAAAATAAATAATAAAAATGCTGCTGGGTGTGTTCTACCTACAGCACTACATCATAATCTAAAGTAAAACACAGTAATTTTATCATGTAATATGATCAGATTTGGAAGTAAGTGTTGTATAAATGGCATTCCTGTCACCACTATCCAGAGGAGTATTTTAGACATATTTTTAAAAGTTGTATTTAGTTTTGTTATTTTGTGTAGTACCATCTTTTGTGGGCTGTGACTTGGTTGAGGCTTTGCTATGTTCTAACTGAAAGAGACGTGATTTCCTGCTTTCTGCTATTGCTGTTTTTCATCGCTGTGTTCTCTCAGATATCACAGAATCACAGAGTGGTTTGGGTTGGGAGGGACCTTAAAGCCCATCCAGTTCCACCCCTGCCACCTTCCACGATCCCAGGTTGCTCCAAGCCCCGTCCAACCTGGCCTTGGACACTTTCAGGGGTGGGGAGTCCATACAGCACAACCTGATTATTTTAGTTACAGAAAAACCCAAAGCTTTTGTTTGAGAAGTCTCAACTGCACTCACCAGTGCAATTTCCCAATGAAGTGAGAATGAGAAAGATTTTGCTATGAGATTTGCCTGGAATATGTGTTTAAAGCCCCACGATACACCAGATGTTCTGAGGTGCCTGGGCACAGCTGGGTTAATTTAAACACCCTCTTGAATGAACACCCTCAGGCTAAGCAGATACAAATGGCAGGGCTTCCACAGCAGTTTGGAATTGTGGTGAACAGTTCATACAGTCACAATGCAGTACAAACAGCTGAAATAAGGGCAGTACATTCATTTAATCAAATTTACTGTTATTGTTTGGTGCTGAGCTGGATTAAATCTAAGCTGTTATCTGGAACCTGTTTGATTAACTTGGATGAATTTTGGCGAAGTTCATACGCATTTAGCTTCAAACTTCTAAACCAACAGCTTCCTGAGCCTTAATTCCACACGCCTGAAATCCAAACCCTGGGGACAGGGACTGGGCGTTGACACTCACCTGAGACCTCGCTGTGATCACCAGCACACCCTCCACCCTCAGCATTCCCCAAGCCATTCAAACAGCTCCTGCAGGGTAAAACTGAAAGGCAGCCCTAAGTCTTGTTTTTAGGTAATTCACTCAGAGAGATTTCTCATGTAAACCCCAAGAAGGAGAGAGTTCCAAACCCGACATAATTTACCTATACCAGACTGGGATTTTTGTAAGAGGTTACTGTTAAAATAATGATTGTTTTCAGATTTTTTTTTTTTTCAAAGGTTGAAGAAACTAAATAATAGATGCACTGTATGCGAGCTGAGCATAACATATATCCTAATCTGCTTTCAGGACAATCTTCAGGCACTGATTTGCAGAAGACTCTGAAACCCCAAGGAGCAGCTGAGAGCCTTCAGAGCATTTCTTAACTTCTCTAAACTCAGAAAATCATCTTTCACCTTTCTGGATGTCCAAGCCTTTCACCTTAAACGTCAAGCTTGACATTTTCAACCTGATAGGGGATCACCCTCTGTGGGGATTTTAGGGGGCTGGGGATCTGAACTCCCTCACTGGCCAGCATGGCAAAGGTTCGAGTTGTTTTAACTGTGTGCCAGTTGGTGCTAGAATTGTTAATGAATTCATTAACTGAGTCTTCCATACAGAGCAACGAATGTCCACAGCTTTGTGTCTGTGAAATCAGGCCCTGGTTTACACCACAGTCAACATACAGGGAAGCCACCACAGTTGACTGCAATGACCTCCGATTAACAAAAATCCCCAGCAACCTCTCCAGCGACACTCAAGTCCTTCTGTTACAAAGCAACAACATTGCAAAGACCACAGACGAACTCCAACAGCTCTTTAATTTAACAGAGTTGGATTTTTCACAAAATAACTTCACAAGTATCAAAGATGTGGGGCTCTCCAATCTCACTCAGCTTACCACTTTGCACCTGGAGGAGAACCAGATCACGGAGATGACTGACTACTGCCTGCAAGACCTCTGCAATCTCCAGGAGCTCTACATAAATCACAACCAGATCAGCAGCATTTCTGCAAACGCATTCTCTGGCCTGAAAAATCTTCTGAGATTACACCTCAATTCCAACAAATTAAAGGTTATTGACAGCCGTTGGTTTGATTCTACTCCCAACTTAGAGATTCTCATGATTGGAGAAAACCCAGTGATTGGAATACTTGATATGAATTTCAAACCACTCTCAAACTTAAGGAGTCTAGTTTTGGCAGGTATGTACCTCACAGACATTCCTGGCAATGCCTTGGTAGGCTTGGATAGTCTTGAAAGTCTTTCCTTTTATGATAACAAATTGGTAAAAGTTCCTCAGCTTGCACTTGAGAAAGTTCCCAATTTAAAATTCCTCGATCTCAACAAAAATCCAATTCATAAAATTCAAGAAGGGGATTTTAAAAACATGCTCAGATTGAAAGAGCTGGGGATCAACAACATGGGAGAACTCGTGTCTGTTGATAGGTATGCGCTGGACAACCTGCCTGAACTCACAAAGCTGGAAGCCACCAACAACCCAAAGCTGTCTTACATCCATCGCCTGGCATTCCGCAACGTCCCTGCCCTGGAGAGCCTGATGCTCAACAACAATGCCTTGAATGCAGTCTACCAAAAGACAGTGGAATCCCTCCCAAACCTGCGTGAGATCAGCATCCACAGCAACCCGCTCAGGTGCGACTGCGTCATCCACTGGATCAACTCCAACAAAACCAATATCCGCTTCATGGAGCCTCTCTCCATGTTCTGTGCCATGCCTCCGGAATACCGGGGACAGCAGGTGAAGGAAGTGCTGATACAGGATTCAAACGAACAATGTCTTCCAATGATCTCTCATGAGACCTTTCCCAATCACTTAAACCTGGACATCGGCATGACGGTGTTTTTAGATTGCCGGGCCATGGCAGAACCTGAGCCAGAAATCTACTGGGTCACTCCTCTGGGCAATAAAGTCACCGTGGAAAGCCTCTCTGACAAATACAAGCTAAGCAGCGAGGGCACCTTGGAAATCTCCAACATCCAGGTTGAGGACTCCGGGAGATACACCTGTGTTGCTCAAAACATAGAAGGGGCTGACACGAGGGTCGCTACCATCCGGGTGAACGGGACGCTCCTGGACGGCACCCAGGTTCTGAAGATCTACGTTAAACAAGCCGAATCCCATTCCATCCTGGTTTCTTGGAAAGTCAATTCCAACGTCATGACCTCCAATTTAAAATGGTCATCGGCCACAATGAAGATTGACAACCCTCACATCACCTACACCGCCAGGGTCCCGGTGGATGTCCACGAATACAACCTCACGCATTTACAACCCTCCACAGATTATGAAGTGTGTCTGACAGTGTCCAACATCCATCAGCAAACGCAGAGATCCTGTGTCAACGTCACAACCAAAAACGCGGCTTTTGCGCTGGATATTTCCGACCAGGAAACCAGCACGGCCCTGGCAGCGGTGATGGGATCCATGTTTGCTGTCATCAGCCTCGCCTCTGTCTCTGTTTATATTGCAAAAAGGTTTAAGAGAAAAAACTACCACCACTCATTGAAAAAATATATGCAAAAGACCTCTTCAATCCCCCTGAACGAGCTCTACCCTCCACTTATTAATCTCTGGGAAGGTGACAGTGAAAAAGACAAGGATGGCTCTGCAGAGACCAAGCCAACCCAAGTCGACACATCCAGAAGCTATTACATGTGGTAACTCAGAGGATATTTTGCTTCTGGTAGTAAGGAGCACAAAGACTTTTTTGCTTTATTCTGCAAAAACGACGAGTTGAAGACTTTTGTATTTTTGACTTTGCTAGTCCGTGGCAGAGCGGTGAGGACAGGTGGATATTTCAGGATTTTTTAGTATAGCGTATCGCAATGGGTTGACACAAATGGCAGCTTCACCTAGCTTCCAATTCTCCATTTATTTGATTACTTTCTCCTTTTTTTTTTTTTTTTTTGTTATTGTGCTAAACTTAGCGCTGTCCTAACTCCAGTGCTGAATAAAAAGAACGAGAGGCTGGGTGAGCCGTGGTTTCAACGCAGCCAGCCCCCTTCTCCCGAAGCCAGCATAGCGGCAGGATCTCGCCGAGCTAACCCTCAGTTTTGGACCTGCAGTGAACTAGGTTTGTGACCCTGGTCTGAGGACTCTACCCTGAGAAAACGATACCCTGAATGATGGTAGTTGACTGTACTGTAATGTTGTATCAACTGATTTGAATGTTTTTGACTTTCAACAATGAGTTTTCTTTTTTATTATTATTATTTTTTTTGTAGTAGTTGAAGGCTTAGGTAAAGCTAACAGGCAATAGGAATATGTACATCCAATTTTTTAATGTAACAGACTAAATGTTAATTGTTCTCTTATTCTTTTTATTCTATTTAGTAGACACTTTTGAAGAATTACTAGAGTTTTGTTGTGTTTAAATCACCAACACACAGTGTTTAATGAAGGCAGAGATATAATAAATTTAGTTTTGTTCTGATTTTTTTTATTTTAGAAGTCACAATAATGTATTGGGTTTAGATGTCACTAGTTTGACTGGTGATAATGTTTTGACATAAAATATATCCAAAACGTTATATAAAAATATTGTGGGGGGCTTTTCTTGATTAAATGAAGTTCCAGGTTCAGGTTTTTTATGCATTTATGTTAACAGCAGTGTTTTCTCTGCACTAGAGGCAAAATATGGAATATAATTTTATGAGAAAAATGTCTCGGCGTGGCTTTTGGACTGAGAGTCACATGCAGAATCAAAACTGTTTGGCATAGGGTACACAGCAAAAAGAATTCACAGAGTGAGTAACAGGACATTTTCCTTTTTGTATACTTTTCTGTTTATATTCTGAGCTAAGAGAAATGAAGCTGACATTTAGCTGTCATTACCATCAGTTAGGACAAAATAACCTAACTCAGTGCTACCAAACTAAAATAAACCAGTTGAATCTTGGAATATACTTGAAAAAAAATGAATTGGATTAATGTTCCTTCAAAAGCAGAAATTAAGATTAAAACTACCAAGACAGTTATGTTTGGTCCAATACTGAACTGTATTTTTTACAGGCTTAAAATTAATCCGTATTCTGAGTATTTTCCTGAATTACTGTGGTAAAAGAGAGCAGCAGTGTTCTGTGTGCACTGGGTACAATATAAAGGCATCATTTACAGTTGAACCTACGGAAGCGTTGTCCGTTGTCTTTTCTGAATCCATGGAAGTTCTGCACACAAGTCGCAGGGTGGGCCCTGGTGAACACGTGGTTACATCACACTAGACCCCTCATCAACAAGCACAGCATTTTCTACACTTTATGGACCACTATCAATGTGCAATTTTTACCTATTTTTACACACCAAATAAGTTCTTGGTAAGTAAAAGTTAATTGTTCAAATAACAGATGTGCCTGGGGTTTGGGGCTGTGTGAAGTTTTTTAACTCAACACCTTCTCAAATATATCCAAGACCCCCTCAAAATTTACAGATAAGCTTCAAACTTATTTTTCCTTATCTAAAAGTGAAAAGTTACCAGCATAGTTCACTAATCAGCTGCCTTGGTGCAAAAACTTGAGTCCATCCCTTGGACAACCTGCCCTGTTGGTCTTGTGTTTCATCATGAGGCTTAGTGAAGGTATTAATTATGCATTTCAATCAAGTCCTTATGCTGTTACACACAATCTTTCCTATGTTCAGGAGATCTCATATATTTTTAATCATGTGACAATTAGATGTTGGGGTTTGGCAAGTGTCCTTTGATCATGGAGAAGTAACAGGGTGAAAGCATTTCTTCGTCACCTTCTCCTGGATTTGTTTTTAATGTTAATGGGACATTTCCTCATGTTGCCTTCTCCAGAAGAGCTTCAGAGCAATAATTATCATCTCGTCTGTATTCTATTCTAACTTTGAAGCTGCAGGCACGATGAATTAAACCAAGATCTATTCTGCAGCAAAGATTCACTCTACTTTAGCCAGAGAAAAGGACACTGAGGACAAGGGTGGCAACAGAATGTTGGCTTCCAGCTTGCATGACATCATAAAATTGTCTTTGGAAAATAATTAACTGAACAGGTGTCAGAAGGTGCAAAGCAAGGCCCCTTTTCCATCATCTCCTCCTCTTCCTGCAGCACTTGTCCAGGATCACACAGCTCTACCTCAACCTCCCACCAAACTGATGGAAGAACACATCACTGTGGGTCCAAAGTGTTGGTTCCTCAGTGACCGTAAGCTAACCTGTGCAGGGGGCTGCCCTCCAAAACAGCCATCCTGCTCTTCCTCCCTCTGTCCCCACCTCCCATCCTTGATTCCAAGCAATATGGGGATCTCTTTGCCTTCTGAGCACGCTTGTGTCGACCACTCTGTGCTGGTGGACACAGACCCCACCAACTGCTCCATCTGTGTGTGTGGCCAGATCTGTTTTCACCTGGCTGGCTTTGCAAATCTGGGCAGCTGCAGCAGCACAGTCACTGGTTAAAAGGACGGTGACAGGGACACATGGCCATGGAGGAGGACAGAGCCACATTCCACAGTGAGCTCAGCAACCTCCAGGAGCAGCCGGGGGTGCCGGGAAGGAAAGCGATGTTTAACATGTTCCTTTCCACTGGGGAGTAACGGGCCCTGTGTTCCCTCTCTTTTCTGTCATTTATCAGCATTTTAGAGCAATGCTGTTAGAGAGCTGCAGGGGAAAATGGCTTGATAACAGCCACACGCTTCTCGGGGATGTGCTGATCTGCAGGATTGCGGGGAAGCTGATGCTGCTGGGAATCCCGGAGGGAGATGCAGGTCACCTGAGAGCAGCAAGAAGCACCTTGTTAAGGCAGTGGATTCTGCACACACAGCCACTTGTGCTAAGTATTTCTATATATTTTAATCTGACCCTACAGAATTCTGTAGCAATCCCATGGATATTTAAAATCTTGCTAATAAAAGAATAAAAAGTGGGGAAGAGATTAATCACATGTGGCATATAATCTTAGTAAATAACCTTCAACCTTGTGCTAGCAATTTTATTGTGCTTGCAGTTTATTGTGAGCAAAAATAGAAATACTCTAATTGCCTTCAAAATGTATTTGCATCTACTCTTCACTGAAGACAAAAACCACCCCAGTTTGCTCAGAATCAGGGATGGAGACTGGCCACTTGGAAAACAGGAGGGAAAGACCACTGTTAGCTTCCATTTGGCTAACGGGTCAGAGAGGCTGTGTAAGACCAGATATTTCATACCCAACTAAACTTCTGCACTGTTACTTCCCCTTGGTTGCCCAACAGTAAAATATTTTCAGTCCCCTGAAGAGTAAATAACCCACTCAAGTGTGGGATGCAGTATTCCAGCTAAACTCACTTTTCATTTACACACCTAAATCATATTTTATTGGACTGAGAGGGTATTTTCACCCACAAACCAAGACTGACCCAGGACATGGTCTTGGAATGAAGAGCACAAACCCACCAATACATTCACACAACCTGTCCTCCAGCCCTGCCCCAGGACTACTTCCTGAGTCACTAAAAGGGGGCTATGAAAATAGCAGCAGTTTGGGCCACCAGTTCCATAAAAGGGTGAACTGGAAATAGGTCAGGGAATCTGAGATCCAGAGAGAAGGGCATAAACTTGCCCCGTTGCCCCGACAATATGGGACATCAGTGATAAAGAAACATCGTTGAGTTCAAATCAGGCAACTCCTTTTGCTTTGTGCTGGCAACCTTGAAAATAACACTGAGGACAAACCCGTGCAATGAAATTCCTGAAATTATTGGGATAAGCAAGTGAGGGCTACTCCGGCAACATCTCCACCACAGCTGATGTGCCCTGCATGGGATGAGGATGAGGCCCTTGGGCACATCTCTTGTGACCATCTCACCATCCTGCAAAGCATCGCGATGGATGTGCACAACAGGAAAAGCACACAGGAACGTGGGACTGGAGCAGGAAGGAGCCATTTCACAACCCACCCGATGCACCAGGAGTGGCTCTTCGCTACACTGTGATCCTGTTCCACAACCCACCACCACAATGAATGCCACGAATTCCTACTGCAACTGGAATTTGCCTTCACCCGCCCCTTGTGCTGATGGCACAACCGCAGCAGCCCTGCACCCACAGCCACGGAACCCCACGCCTGGAGGGCAGGGGGAGCGTGCTGCCATGGGACTCTTTCTTCTTGAAAAGCCAGAGTGCCTGAGCTGGAGATGCCAACAGTGTTACATGCAGCCCATGCTCAAACACAGGCACTGTGTCCCTGCAGGAAAAGACACTCCATACCCCACCCCAGCTAACCTTTCTTTGTCACATGGAGGGAGTGCTGCCTGTTTCCCCTGAACTATCATCCTTGTAAGCTCCTTCCAAACTGCGATGTTTTGTATCTGAGAACTTTTATCCACCTCTCTCCCAGCCTTGCTCTGCGTCAGCCTCCCTGTCTCACCCTGCCCTCGACAGCCTCGCTCGTCACGAGACCTGCAGAGCTCACACTGAAGGACCTGATTTGTATTTCCCTTCACTGCTGCCTGCTTTCTCCAGCAGCCCTTTTCCCTTCACCTAACTGTTCCTGTTTTTCCCCCAGCCGCTCCCTCTGGAGCCCTCGGTTGCTGCTGGCTGTCAGTGAGAGTCAGATCACGCCCGGTGCCACCTCCCCGCTCTCCCAACACTCCCTTCCACTTCCCAAACCCCTTCCCTCCACTCCAGTTCCCCACCTGCCCTGATTCCTCAGCACATTATGACCCTCTGTCATGTTTCCTATCGGTAGGAAAGCAACAAAAGACTGATTCTCCTTTTTAGTGAGATATAGATTTACCATTAAATTTGTACTGCTGTATAGTTATGTCAAGTAGACCAAAGGAATGCTGAAGCATAATAAAAGCATCACAACAGGTTTTTGAAATACATAAAAATAAATAATTTGGAAAATCTGGAATTGATCATTAAGTAAAATATTCAGAAGTGACTAAATGACTTAAGAGCTTACATCTCATTAACTTCAGTGGTGTGACAGGTTCAAAATCAGGTAAATGAGATTTTTTCTTGGGCGCATCTGGAAGCATTAACTATCCTTAAATTCTCAGCAGCTGTGAAACATTTTGTGTGGAATTTTATAACAAGGATTTTTTTTTTCAAAAATCACTTGAAACCATAATTTTTATCCCCATTATGGGAATAGAGGGATGGAATTTAAATCATATAATCCTCAGTGGAGTCACTGATTTGCAGTGATTAAAGAAGGTTAAAAAAAAAAGAACTTTAAAAACTGCAACTCCAGCTTTCTGCTCACAACTGGAGTAAAAGTTCTTGGCAGGATTTTTTAAACAGGAGTTTTTCCTACCGGGGCCTGTCCTTGCTGTGGCATTCCCAGGGCCTTCAATAAACCTGGAAGTTCCTGCTGCATCCATGCACAGTGCTTAGCTGCCATTTTCCAGAGGGCTCCCACCCCGTGCTGGGGAGCTCCAGATCACTTCAGGACCCCATCCCTCAGCACTGGGTTCTCTCCGTGCCTCACAGGGAGCCATAAATCCCTCGAGGGGCCGGTGCTCCTCCCTGCACACCATGAAACCACTCTGAACACACAGCTGAATTCAGCCTCCAAAATGCTGCAGGGAAACAAGAACTATCGAATTATTAAGGTGACGAGGTTTGGTGCCCAATTTCATTTCTCTGGCCCTGTAGTTTTCCAGCGTGTTTTCCATTCAAACACAGATGCCACCACACCACCTCTACATAGGCAGTGAGGAGAAGCTTAGGAGCTGGACTTCAGTGATCCCTGTGGGTCCCTTCCAACTCAGGATATTCTATGATTCTATAATTCATATTTTTCATAATGACAAAGCTTTTCTGACTTGCCTCCTGTTGGTGGGAGCCCAGGATCCATTTCTGGAGAGCAGCATCCACCCACCTTTGATTTCACAACAGGAAAACCAAAGAGCAAGTGGGGGTACAGCTCTACTCCCGCTGTGCCTTGCCCAGTTCTATCTCCCCAGAATTATGTGCATACAGTAGGCCATCACAGAATCAATTTGACCAGAGCAGCTGTGGCTGCCCTTGGATCCCTGGCAGTGTCCAAGGCCAGGCTGGATGGGGCTTGGAGCAGCCTGGGACAGTGGGAGGTGTCCCCACCCATGGCAGGGGTGGCACTGGATGGGCTTTAAGGTCCTTTCCAACCCAAACCATTCCATGACTCTATAATAATCAATTTTACTGCATCGCTGTCCTTTGTTGAAACAAAACCATGGTTGTTTTGACATGGCTTTGTAGAAACAGCCATTAATAAATCCGGTACTGACAATACCATCTCCCTGGTTGGACTCATAGATGTTTAGCAAAACCTCTGCCAGTTTTTATAGGAAATAGAGTTGAACCCCAGTGCTACATTCCATGTGCCAGGATCCCTGTAAACTGCAGACCAGAGCATAGCCTCATAGTCTGCCGATCAAAAGACACGGAGAAGGAAGGAGAGTACAGAAGGAGCCTGTGCAGAGCCTCGTACTAAGGCTTAGTCTGAGAGCACAGCCCAGACAGCCCCCAGCTGCTCCTGCCCCTGCTCCTCCTCCGCTGCCGAGGACAAACACAAACATCAGACACAGCAGCTCCTCAGACCGGCCTGAGTGTGGCTTGGAGAACAATTAAAGGAAGGTGCAGATGTTTAAGTGCACCACTGAACAGCTCTCCCAAGGAGATCCTGCAATGGCAACAGCTATTTAAAGCCGTTTGCAAGTCCCTAAACAGCAGCTTAAAAGGGGTTTCATGGAATATGATGCTGTTAGCAGTTATTGAAGTGCTCCCTATCCTCTCCCAGTGGGAAGTTTTGCTGCCACACATCCCTGGGGACTAATGTCAGAGAAGTGGATTCCAGGGTTTCCATGTTCTTTCATGTCAAGGCTGAAGCTGATAGTAGAGCTACAAACCTTGAAGGTTATCAGCCACAATGAACTTTTTCTGAGCTGTTTATCAGAAGCAACTGGGAGAGTTATGCTCCAGCTTCAGTTATATTTTAATGGAATCTGGACACCTAATTTCCTTTTGGTCCAATTTGAAAATCCCATCTTGAAAGAGTTCTCAGTTAGTTTGCTTTCCCCAGTGATTCATTCTCCCTCATGTAATTGTATGAACTGAACTTACACGGGGGCCCTGATCCTTATCTTCCCAAAGTCAATAAGAACTGCACCACTGCTATAGGTACCAGCTCATTTCCACAGCCTGCTTGAACTGCCTCAGAGCTTATTTAGGAGACTGCCTTGAGACACAGAGACCAGGAAGAAGGCAGCAAAAAAAATGGACCAAAAGAGACATCACAAACCATGTACAGGGCATGTTCTTTTTTTCTAGGCCTTTCCTGTTGCCTTGATTTTCACAGTTCTTCAATGTTTTTAATTCTGTAAATAGAGGTCTCACGCACTTTCTGTAAACATAAGCCATGTTATGCTAACCGTGCCTGGATGTTTTCATTCTTTCTCCTAAGGCGGAGAAGTTTGATGGATTTCTCCTTTGACCTATGTGGCTGAGGGGTGGTAATTTCACCCTCCAATCCATGGGGTTTTCTAAAAGTGTATAAAATAAAGAAGTGGGCCCTTCGCCCCGGGCTCTTTGCTCTTTGATCCTGATCCTGAAACTGGCCTCTGTGGCAGTGTGTGACACTGAATTCTCAAAAATAGACTGGGTTGATTTCCCTACCC
>VXBT01000638.1:209413-280114 GCA_013400235.1 Oriolus oriolus
AGAAACTCGGACTGCGTTTGCCGCCAAGAGTCCTTCTCCTCCTTTGCCTCCGCCTTGCCGCGCGCTACATCGTACGCTGACTGGCTCAGTGTCCAGCGACCCACGCTTTTCTGCTGGTATTCACTGTCGCCCTCTGGCCATCCGGGCAGGCCAAGAGGTCATCGCGACAGGCCTCTGTGTGTGTTCCTTCACATCTGCGTGCGACACTTTCCTGTTTATTCCTCCCCTTTTCCACATTTTTAACCAAACTTTATTTACTTTGTTTTTCCTGGGATGAACCCCTGCCAATATCTTGATCTGTCAAAATCTCTGCTGACCTCTGGCCACCAAGTAGAAACAAAAAGCTAAATCCAAACATCATCTATAACCCATTCATACCTATAGCCTACTTTTTAAATGTAGTTACAATAAAAATTCATTCTCTGAGCGAAGAAATTCTACCCGCAGCTCTGTCCTTCCTCCCTCTGCTGAGGTAGGAAGGATGGCACCTGTCTCTATTAAAGATCCCCAGCAACACAAACACTCCAGTTATCCCCGCATAAAGAACAGGACCTGTGTCAATACAGGCAAGGAGCCTTCCTCTCCCCTGACACAGAGGAAACAGAGCAGCTTCACAATCCCTCACTGGATTCTCCCCTCACATTTATCCAGTCAGCAAACACGAGCCTAATAGCACAAGCTCAAATGATCAGCACAGATAAAATAGATACTTCGACTATTTTGCCTGCAGCAAATAATTTAAAAGCCATTTAATAATTCAAATCATATGCAAAACAAGATACTGTAGTATTTAATATCAAGTTTTCTTATCTCGATAGGGAAGCCTGCATAGAAACCATCAGCACTGGGTGGCAGATGCCACCGAATAAATGGAATTAAAGAGTTAATAATATTTCAGGTGTTGTCATCTAAAGAGCCCAAATATTCTCCAACACTTTTAAGCCAAAAGTTCCTTCTGCTGCGTGTACTTGGCCATGACCCCAGAGGCCTCGTCCCTCTGAAGCTCCTAAAGCACAACCATTTACAACTCTCCCAGCACCAGCTGCTTCAGACCCTCAGTCCTTGTGGAAACCACCTCCATTCCTCTTCTGAAGAGACAGGACCTTCAAGATCTCATCTCAGAGACAACAGCTTCTTCCTTTTCTTATCCCTTAATGTTCTGAGTGGGGAAGAATAGTTTACACACAAAATCATTAATCTTAATACTTTTCCAGTAGTCTGTGTGATTGTTCTAACCTCTGCCATGAGTGAAAGCAAAGCTGTCAAGGAATGAAAGGGCAAATAAATCCTCACCAATTCATCCCACAGATGAAGTCTGGAAAACCTCCAGCCTCTCAATCAGCACATCCGTGTCCCTGATTTACTCCAACTACTTGGAGCTAAACAGATTTCTTATCATTTTATTTGAAGAGGTAAGTGACTGATGGATGGGGGCAGGACTGGTGTCATTAACGACCCCAAGTCCTGCCGCTGAGGAGCCGTGGATGTGCTGGAATGACGGCTCCTCTCCCTTCAGCAGGGATAGGGGCTCCCAGCACACGGGCTCAGTGGGGATGAGAGACAGGAGTCAAACTGCTGTTAGGGAGCCAAGCTGCATCTTCTTAGGAAAAAAACAGGGACAATTTCCAGATTGATAGACCTTGAAAACACTACAGCATTTGAGAGGGGCTGCTGCAGAATGCTGGGGATTTGAGACAAGGAACGTGAAGCAGTTCCAGTCACGGTGGTTTGTATTTAATGTCCATGAGTAGTAAATCTCCTTTGCAATTTGAATGTCCTTAAGTCTTTCCGCTGTTCAGACTTCAATTAATTATGAATTCACCGTGATGAACTCCCGGTGGAGTGGGCTGCACACCGGGATGTGCAGAATCCCAATGCGTTTGCTACAAATTAACCAAACACCCACCAAAATATAAATTCCTCCTGATTCCAGTCCTCCTGTGACAGCTTCTACCCTAATATGGCTCCTTGTTAGAATTAGCAACTGTGCAATTAACTCCTTACTCAAACACAATCTGCACTGTGACAAAGGCCAATTTTGCTCAAATAAAGATTTCAGTGTTTGACTTGCAAGTTGTACATGTCATGGAAATATGGCTGGGTGACTGATGAGATTCTTGCTGCTTCAATTGTAATTCTACCCAGGAAAATGGTGTCCTTCCATGGAAAACAGCAATAAATCACATATACAATATTCCTGTCATGTGAGGCAGGTGAAAAAGTGCTCTCAGTACAATAATTCTGGTTTGACTTTGCATATATTTCTTTATCTCCTCTCTTTTAGTGCCACTTACACTGTGACAGAACCGAAGAGAAAAATGGAGGAAGTTTGGATCATGGAAAATCCTCAACTGGAAGGGATCCACAGGGATCATCCAGTCCAACCCCAGCCCAGCACAGACCCCCCCAACAACCCCACCCTGGGCATCCCTGGCAGCGCTGCCCAAACGCCCCTGGAGCTCTGGCAGCCTCGGGGCCGTGCCCATTCCTTGGGGAGCCTGGGCAGTGCCCAGCACCCTCTGGGGGAAGAACCTTTCCCTGATACCCAGACTGACCCTGCCCTGGCCCAGCTCCAGCCCTTCCCTGGGTGCTGTCCCTGTCACAGATTGATTTCGATGTTTATTAACCAGCATCTGTGGAAAGGAGGATGACATGGCAGCCACCAGCTGATAACACAGAAATTAAGAAGCATTAATTCCTTCCCATTTGTAGACTTGTTCATCCTTCTTCTCTACCCACGTGACTGAAACCCAAGCAAAGAGACAAAATTCCATGTTTCCAGCTCCTCAGCAGTGGTCTGAGCCCTGATGGGGTCACTCCCCTTTCAGATACAGCAAAGAGGGAAAGAACAGCACCATCAAACCAGGTGGGAGCAAAACGGGGAACCAACACCCCACAGCAAAGTTATGCTCAAAGAAATCATTAACAAAATAATTACAATAAATTAGTTGAATTGATTTCTAATACTACCCTTTCTGCATACTGAAACACACGAATATGGAAGAGGCAGAAGTAGCAACGACATCAGAACGGCGGAGGGAACCTGAGTGTCACCAGTACCTCCCAAGTGCACGTGGTGCAGCTTGTAGTTTGGACAGGGTGTCCAAAGCCCTCCACTCCCACAGCACTCACTGGCCCCCGTGGGAGACTGGAGGCTGGGTGCATCAGGAGCCGATTCTCCCACAGCAAAGTCATTTGTTCCTATAAGCTGAGAAGTGTTTTAGCACTGCTGAGCACTGCATCTCTCTGTGAAGCCCTGACAGAACGCCTTACAGGGGCTCCATAACATTTTGGAAAGACATCCACTGACATTATCCACGCATCTTCCATAACATTTCTTTCCTCTTAAATCTCTCTCTAGAGGAAAAAAAATTACCTTTGTCGCAGCCTTTTTATCAGCTATAAAGGTCTCTACTTCCAGCTAAAGGTATGCAGGAGGAAAGCCTCTACCCCCGGATACTCCTGGTTGTCGTCTCCAGTCCTCGTTTCATTCCATGTGACTGTTTTATCCACAGGGATTGTGGAGGCTGAGGCAGATTTCCTGCTCAGAGCACTGTTACCTGCAGATCTGGGCAGAGTGATGAGGAGCAGGACTTTATGGAAGTTCATAGGATACAGCAGGACACAGGAATAGAGATGATTTAGCACGTGGATTTTTATATATGTACATAACTGAGCTAGATACACAATAAATATATTTGTACTACACAGAATATAGGATCCATGCGTAAGAAAAATCACAGGCTGAGAAGAAAACCTCGTATTTGTGTCTATATATATTCTCAAATACACAAGAACTCAAAAAAACATTGCTGCAAGCTCTCTACAATATTTTTATCAGATTTTCTATTAAGCAACATCTAAAAATCACAAAAAGAATTAAACTTTGTATATGGAGCTGGCATTTTAAAAAGAGCTAGAATGTGTAAATACCATCAAGCTTCAGTGCCCCAGGTACAAAATGACTTTTTATGAAAAAAAATCCATTACAATTACACAGAAAAATAGGGAATAAAAATGAGCCAACGCTGGAACTGGGACACACAGACAGGATCTCACTTGAGTGAAAATCCCATCAGTAATTAACAGCTCCTGGGGACAAAGGAGCAGTAAAGCCCTGGCTGGAGTGAGTAAGAAAGTTTCCTTACACCACTACAAGACATTTAACTACTCATAAACAGAACAAATTTACAGCTCCTAAATGTATTAGTAAAAAACCCCTAGAGATAAATACAAAATGTACAAAAGTTCCTGCTGCAGCCGGTATCAGGAGTGCCACCCTTGCACACCAGGACTGGCAGAGCTGCACTGCTCCAGAAACTGCCGAAATTGGGATTTATATACAAGCACTGCCTGCAAGATTTTTCAGCTGCCTGAGGTACAATGCCAGGACATTGTGACTGTGATGGATCTGCGAGGAAAACTTCCCTGACAGATTTGCAATCTGCTGGATTTCTTGGATTTATGGATGTCAGACAGAAGCCCAGGCTGCCGTCAGGCACCAGTGCTGCCCGCTCCCAAAATGCCAGCGTGATCCAAGGGCACCCCGTGCCCAGTGAGCCTCAGCTCTGATGTGTGGAGCTGCCCCGGTGTTGCAGCCACATCCTGCACAAATCAGCCCCTCCACTGCCCAGGAAATGTCATTCTGGAGACACAGAAAAAACACTCCCTGGAGGCTGGGGGAATGCCAGAGCGGCCGCCACTGCCCAGAACAGCATTCCATGGAATCACGGAATCACAGCAGGGTTTGGGTCATATGGACCTTGAGGGTTACCCAGTTCCTGCCCCTTTCCACTGGAAGGTTCCACTTCCACCTGTCCAAAGATCTGCAGACAAAGCGAAGGACAGCACCATGTCCAAAGGGTTGGAGCAGATCCACTCGGATCTCCTCCGCTCCCGTTTCCTCAGCATCCCCCTCTCCTGCAACACTTTCTTCTTCTTCTTCTTCCCTTCACTTCCCACTGACAAAAGAAAAATCATCCTGCTTTTAGCTGCTAAAAATATTAATGCAACAAGAAAGTGGATTAAAAATGTACCAGATGGAAACAACTCCTAATCAGTAACTGCAACCACAACAGATGAGAACGAGCAACCTGAGCTGTGGAAGGTGTCCCTGCCTGTGGCAGGGGGTGGAGCTGGATGGGCTGTGAGGGCCCTTCCAACCCAAAACATTCTGGGATTCTACGCCTCACACGAACACAGCTGGGAGAAAGGGGCTGACTGACTGTTCAATGCAATCCAGTGACAGCCAGGATTTTCCACACTGTCCCAGGTCCACGTGCCCACAGAGAGTGGGGCTTGCAGTGATCTCTCTTGGGCCACTCCAGATCCCAACTTTTTAAAATCTTTAATTTTTTAATTCCTTTTTTGATGAAATGCAATGCTACTGTTCAGATATAAAGCATAAGCTTTCATTCTGCATGCAAGCCAGGCTGTCACAGGCGCTAATACCCAGAATTAGTATGCAGTTAGGAGTGCATTTAAATTTATCCCAAATTGATATGGAATCCTCTGACAAATGTCTGTCAGAAGGCGGACAGGACCCAACTTTCATGTGCTTTGGCATATTGCCTTTTTACAGGTTTTAGGTCACTTCAAGACAGAAATGGTCATTATCTTTTCAATATAAAATGATATAAAAGTTTCTAGGTGGTTCTAGTATGTCCAATTATCCATCCCCTAGCATCGTCTCCTGGGAAGAGTGTCAGTGAACAAGGATCTGTCATTAGAACCATCACTGCACCAGAACAGTCACTGTCAGGAGCAGCTCAACAAAACACTTGGTGCTTTTTCATGGTGAACCACCTCCATTTTCTGTATCAATTAGCTAAAAAGTATAAAAGAAGTGAGGCACTAATTAGCAAAACGCAGTTGCTGCGTGCCCCGATGCAGGAGGGGAAAGCTGGGGAGGAAAGCAAACACCATGTGCTGTAAAAGCTCTTGGGGAGGATTTTTGCCCTTTATCTCATTTCCCGTGGCACTGGGGTCAGCCCAGCTGACAGCAGGTTGTCATTCCTCCGCATGGAAGGGGAGATAAAAGCTTTCATCTGTGCCACGAAGAAAGCAGGTACAAACAGGACACAAACAACTCAGGTTACGTGTTACAGCTCCCGGCGTCTCTGGGTGCAGCAGCGATTCAGTGCAAACGCAGCAGGGATTTGTGACAGGAACATCAATCCCCAGGGCTGCGCACACAGTACCCGGAGCTGTGGGCAGCTGGTGACTCCATGGAGGGGAGGGCACTGCTGGGACAGAGCGGGGAACCAGCACCGGCTCTGAGGTCCGGCTGTCTCTGCCCCCACCACGCCCGGTACTCCGGAGACAATCGTGTAATAAACCCTGGGATGGTTTGGGTTGGGAGGGACCTTAAAGCTCATTCAGTGTCAGCCCCTGCCTTGGGCAGGGACACCTCCCGCTATCGCAGTTTGCTCCAAGCCCCATCCAGCCTAGTCTGGAACATTCCAGGGATAACCAGGCCTGATTTCAGCGCCACAGTGCTGCTGAGCCCAAGGCAAGCAGCGAGTAAAGCTGTGTCAGCTCGGGGAGCACTGCGTGCAGCACCTCTGGTGACAACACGGCAACAGCAGCCAAGGCCACTCAGTGCACTATTCCCATGATAAAAAAAACTTACATTCAGCCTCTTTTAATGCTTCCGAGCTTTCAAACAGAAAAGAAAGGGGAAATAATGTTCCACTTGCATCCAGCACCCAGCCCTGGTTTGGGGAGCCCAGGGGATCCCAGCTCTGCTGCAGTTGCTAAATCTTAAAAAAATTCTCCCGTCTCTTCCCTGGGCTATAGAATCCCAGCCTGGATCGGTGGGGGGCAGCCAGAGGGGAGGATGAAGGTTCCTTGGCTCCCCATGGAACACAACTGGTGTTCCCATGGAAGGTGGGCCCCTGCAGCCCTCCCCAGCAGGCTCAGTGTAATGCATCTAACACTCAGGGAAATTATTTCCCTCTGGAGACAGGAACCACCATGGTTTGGGGGGCTTTGGGTTCTTTTTTGAATGCAGAGAAAGAAAAACCAGAGTGCAATTTCCAGCTCTTCCCCTGAGCTGCTTTTGGGACAGCACAACACAACCCTGCTCTCTCTGCAGTCACGTTGCCACACCTGCAATCTCCCCTGAATCATATTTGAACATCTAAATTAAACTTTCCATTGAATATAAATGGGAAATAGCACTTGCTTAGCTCAAATGCATATTTAATCTTGGGGGCTGGCTGACGTGGGAAAATATTTTCAGGACAATATGAACAGATGCAGTGGAATCCTGAAAACTGAGTTCTTCAAAACTGCCTCCAGACTTCAAACTATTCAAATTATTAATTAGCTTCAAATAAAACCAGATAAGAAAACGGCAGAGACCTCCCCTATTTGCTATAAATAAGCAGATAAGAGTCAGGAATTTAGTGATGCTGGGATGAACCACACAAGGGCAGAAAGCATAAACACAGAGGCGCCTTCGCCAGTACTATCTGTTCATTTTTCACCAATTAAATATATTTAATATGCTGTAGCTTGTAGGTAACATAAAACAGACATTGCGTTCAGCACCACCAAGGCAGTATTTCTTTTGGTGTATATGCAATAGCACATACACCAAATGTCCTAATTTTGCTTTTTTTCTGGGGAAACCTTTTCACAGTGCCTACCTTAAAGCTCCCACTACCTGAGCATTGAAACACCAAACCTTTTCAGGTATTTTCACAATATATTTATTGTAGTAACAGCCTTAGGTGGGACAATCTCTGTGTGATCCTGCTTTTTTATAAAAGCCATGGCAAAATGACATCTGGGTGTGCTTTGTAGCTGCCCTGAGTGCAGGGACCAGATATTTGTGATATTTGCTGGAATACACTTGACTGAAGGAGAGCCAGGCCAAGGGAATTGCTCTCCCTTCAGGCACTAATTAGCAGTGTCTCCACTGTTCTCCTCCACTCTTTACATCCTCTGACATTTCATCTCTTCCCTTGATTGGGAGCAACCATCCTATAAAGAGATTTTTTTTTAGCAGTAATTGGGAATAAAACTGACTAGCATGGATTGTGATCATTTGGAAAATTTACCTTCCACCTGGATAACTGCACAGTTTTAGGATGCCTGATAGACTCCCTTGCTGCCTCTCAAGGTTATCGTGCATTTAATGAGTCTTTGTAGGTTTAAGGTAGTGAAAATAAAAAAAATTACAGATTTCATAACAGAGTAGCAAGACTTTGCCCAAGATATGCTGATTTATGGGACAGGATTCTGGAACCTGGAGGAGTGCTACAGAGATGATCCAAGAGTTACGGGAGTAGGACAGTCCATGAATTCTGTATTTTAAGGTCCACAGTATTATTGTCCTGGGGCTAGAACCTTTTCAAGCCCCATTTTAAAAGGAATGGTGATAAATCTTAGAAAAATGGGATTTTTTTGTAAGTTATTTTTTTAAATGGTAAATACAGCAGCAAAACCTATCAGGATTTCAGTATTTCACCTCCTCCTTTCTTCCCCATCTGCAGCTCAGTTATTCTGTACATTGCTCTTCCTGAAACAAAAGGATTTATAGACATTATTTCCATAGTCCAGTGAAGCAATAATCCACACAGGGAAAATAGTGCAAATCCCATCGTTTGTTGGCCTCAATTTTTCCAGACATTTTAAAGTCAGGAATAACATTGCAGAAATCATCCAGACCTACCCCAGCAGAAGATCATCTCCATAAGAAAAACAGCCCTTTGGAACTGAGGGCTTAATCTATATATTCATAAATGCACAATATTACATTTTATTATTTCAATGTACAGCTTCACTTCTGTGTCAGATTCCAGCAACATTTAACATCCAAATTAATAACAAATTCTGACAATTTATCAGTTCTATATGGAGCCAAACTGATACATGGTAATTCTTGCAGCCTGTATTTTCTGAAAAAAACCTATTCCTAAACATTATGCTTTTGAATAATTAGTTCATTGACATTCCTGTGCTAAAGAAAATATCATTAGGAATTTATAGAAGTTGCATGAAGATTTTAATAAGAGTTCAGAAACCCAGCGTGAGATAAATGAAGCCCACAGGTCCCTGAAAATCATTAAAAGGCAGCTCTAATGATATGCACAGGAATTATCCCTCAGCCAGGCTGAGCAGGAACCCCGCCCGATGTCAGACCACCCTTAACTCAAGTATTTGATCCCGTAGCCCTGGATAAAACCTCTGCTTTGGTTTTGGAGAGATGCTGGGACTGGTTTAGAGAGTCTGCTGAAACCCAGAATAAAACATCTCCAGATTACGGATCCTTCCAACACCCTTTTTGTCCTTGTGCTACGAGTCTGCCCATTAACAAGAGCTGACGTTTTCTCTCTCCTTCAGCCTCCAAATCCTTTTGTATTTCAGATCTCTCCCCATTATCTCACACCTCAGAGACACAACCTTGCACCACCGTGCTGTCATTGACTTCATCTGTTTGCTTTCATCACTCCATTTGCACATCCTTATCATATTATTATTATTCCTCACGGAGCTGTGCAGCCAAGAAACGTGTGAGTTCAGGAACATACATGGAAAATTGTTACGAAATAACACTCCTAAGTCCTGTAAGGAGGGGCTGAGGGAGCTGGGAAAGGGGCTCAGCCTGGAGCAAAGGAGGCTCAGGGGGGACCTTGTGGCTCTGCACAACTCCCTGACAGGAGGGGGCAGCCGGGGGGGTCGGGCTCTGCTCGCAGGGAACAGGGACAGGAGGAGAGGGAACGGCCTCAGGCTGAGCATCAGCAGGAATTTCCCCATGGAAAAGGGTGCTCAGGCACTGGAACTTCCCGGGGAGGTTTGGAGTCCCCATCCCTGGAGGTGCCCAAGGAAGGGCTGGAGGTGGCACTCAGAGCTCTGGGCTGGGGACAGGGTGGGGATCAGGCACAGCTCAGGCTCGATGGGCTGGGAGGGCTTTTCCAACCTGAATAATTTTGTGATTTTATTCTATGATTCCCAGGAAGAGCTGGGAGTGGGCATGACACCGGCGAGTGCTGATCCGGCTCTCAGGGCCAGGGACACCTCTGGGATGAGCTGCCATGTGGCACAATTTGGGTATTTTTTATAACCTTTATCACCTTCTCTTTAGCTCACGACCTTACAGGATCAGGATTGAGGCATCTGTTTTCAGATCAAATGAGATTAAGGAGATTTATGCTCAAATCAGGTGACTTTTAGTGATTAAAGGCCTAGAAGGAAACAGAAACTTGGTATTCATTCACTGACTCGTGGAGTTTGGGCCTCAGCAAAACAGGCCACAGGAAGTGAAGGCAAAGCTTCCTTAAACAAGTGGCTTCCTAACGAAGGAGCAAAAGCCTTTTGTTCGTCCACTGGATCTGTGCCTTAATAAAACAGCAGATTGAAAATCTGCTGAAAACACTAGAAATTCCCACAGGGAATTCTTGCTAGTCTGAACAGTTCTATAAATAATTCAGTATAATTGACAAGAATCCCATTAAAAAACAGTGAAGTCATCTTAGACTTTTAGTTGGAATTTAAAGTAAAAATTTCACCCGACCTGATGCGGTCGATAGCAAAGTCACTCCCAATCCACAGCAACCACAGAACAAAAGAGAAAAGCAGATGAAAAGGAGCAGCTGGTGCCTGGGATCAGTGGAGTGTGAAACGAAGCAGTTAAATGTTTACCACGGCGCCAGGCTCTGCTCTCAAGTTTGCTGCATTGCTGCTGCCCCGCTCAAGGCTGGCTGGGGCTGCGAGCAAATGAGCTCCAGAGATGGCTCCAAGTCAATCATCAAACCCAGGTACAGCATTCCCAGCAAAGCACATGGCACCTTTTCTGACTCTGCTGCTCATAATGAAGCTCCCAGCACTGGGAACATCTGGCCATGCTCAAAATGAAAGCCCAGGGAAGGGGCTGTGCAAATTTAATCCTTCTCATTACTACAGGCAACACAAGGGCTTCATTTTTCTATTTGACTTCAGAGGTTGTGCATGATTGTTTAATCTTTTTATTTTTACTTGAAAGAATCAGATGAATCTGACCCTAGAAAATAAACAGCCCTTGATGCCCAGCATCCCTGAGCTCACAAACAGCTCCGTGTCCTTGGGGGAATGCGAGCAGCTAATGACTCCCCCCGCTCCTGGGGTGCAAAGCGCTTAATTAACAAACCCAGTGTTTTTACAGAAGTTGTTTCTTTGTTCAAGTTAATGGTGCACAATATTACCAGGCAGAGCTGCACACCAGCCCCTGGACAAGCCCTGCACTGAATTCCCTGCTGCTCCCTTCCCATCTCAGCACAGCGACCAGTTCCATTGCTAAAATGCATCCCTTCCATCTTTTAGCTCTTGGTTGCTCTTCCACTCTCTGGCCTTACATAAAACCATTCCCCTGCTGGGTGAAACAGCAACATTTTTATCTTTTAATAATCTTGCATATTTATAATAAGTGTTAATATATTTTATAATACTCAGTGTATTTACACACACAAAGTGAACCAGGAAATACCACACGTATTTCCATTATAACATTGTGAGACCCATCTCAAACCTCTGCTTTATCTATTTAAGTTGCTTTGTTTGATGATGCGGAAACACACTTCACACAGCCAGTTCCCACATCTCTAGCCAGTGAAATCCTGTGGCACACATGAATCCCTTCAATGGAAAATTTAGAAGGAAGTTAATTAAAGGTCATTGGTTTTTCCTCTTCACCCCCCTCCTTTTTTAAAAAAAATTTGAAGGACCTCCACTGTCTATCAGCATGGGGGGAAATAAGACAATTTTGTTAAAGCTGACAGAACTAGCAAGAGATAAGTAAAGGTCAAATGTCAGAGTGAGGATTGGAAGCTTAATCTTCCTCCCCCATACAGCAGAGCAGCAAAAACAAGGGGAAAGAGGTATATTTAATCAAAAAGGAGACAAAAAAGAAATTAGCATCAAAAATATTCCTGCAAATTAAAATAGATTGAGATCTTGATCAAAGACTGTAAGGTTTTCAGTTAATTAAGATTTTTTCAGAGATCAGACTGTTTTGCAATGGGTTAAACCAATGGGATGAAGCAAAATCAGTTCTTCTGGAAAGAGCCAAGTTGTTCTGTGTGAACTTGTGGGTGCTGAGGGAGCAGACAGCTGGAGCTTGCCTCCTCTACAGCAGGAAGGGAAACAGCCCAGAACAGCCAGGAAATCACAGGATCCCAGACTGGTTTGGGTTGGAAGGACCCTAAAGCTCAGCTCATTCCATCCCTGCCATGGGCAGGGACACCTTCCACTATCCCAGGTTGCTCCAAGCCCTGTCCAGCCTGGAATTTAGCTTCAGCACCATCCTCATAAAAGAGCAGATGAAACAGGCTGGAAATACAGTTATTGGAATGGCATCTTTCACATGGAGCAATCTGCAAATATTTTAGATTATAACAAGTTACAGCTAATTTAAAGTTTAAAGAAATCATGGAAGAATCTGAAATATAAAGCAAGAGAATTACTTCTCTAGGTAAGAGTCTATGTGAAATACAGTTAATGAAGCTGAGAAATAGAAGGTTACTCCACATCAGAGAAAAAGAGCTCTTGAATGAGAAGACAAAATATTAGAAGAAAAGGATAGAATAGTGTACCATTTCTAAATAAACACAAGTGAAATCCAAGTTCTACCATTGCCTTTCCTTTGAGACAATAAAAACAGGTTGAGGAGAAGCTGAATAGGCTCAGCATTGTACTGGCTGCTTTTATCTCACAGAGAAGGCACTGAGATTTTATCACATGCATTTTAATATTTTCATAATTTCAGTATTATCTGCATGAGCAGCCGCTCATCCTCTCGTTGGTGCTCCCTGGGGGCACCTGGAATAATTTCCCATCACACAGAGCTGAACACTTGTCTGTGCAACAGCACCACAGCTCAGCTCAGGCCAGCTGATGGGATCTGCCTGGGACTTCTCTCAGGGCTCCATCTAATTATTAACGATTAAATAATAACTATTTTTTTGTTACAAAATGTCAGGGGCTGAAGCCCAAACCAGTAGCACCTGCAGCAAAAATACCCTGACAGAACTCAGTAAGGAAGGAGACTGCAGATTCCCTTTTCATACCTTCCACAATGCTACAGTGCAGAACTTTTCAAGGTTCATTAAGAATGATTAGAAACATAAATATGTTTCATGTGAATTTCATGTGCCATTATAAAATGAGTAAAAATACTTTCAATTCCAGTGTTTCCATTCCATCAATGCACTTTTTTGGACTGGTGCAGATCACCAGAATTTCTTGGCCAGTGCTGAGTAAGAAATGACAATATCCTACCAATCCATATTTTTATATTCAATAAGTCATTCACATGAATAAATTATATATAAAAATAGACAAAGGAATTCCTGTGTCATCAATTTGTATTTTATATCCCTCCAAAAGGGGAGGGTTTTATAGAATTTCTAGCACAGAGAAGTGCTAGAATCCCAGGACAGCTGTCTGTCCTATCTGTTTCACACCAGTTTTAAATAGGATTTTATTTGGATACCATATGCTTCAACCTCTCTGTCTGCCACCTTCAGATTTCCTTTTCTGAGCTGCAGAAAATAATATGCTAAATAGCAAGAAGAGCGGTGGCAAAACCATGGTAGAATTCTCTCCCTGGAACAGAGGAATGTGGATGAAAAGCACACCTGAAAGAGCCTTCATTTTACAGCCTATAAAGCAAACCCTCCCCTCACAGAGGGAACACATCAAGCCTCATTACACTGACATCCTTCAAAGCAAAAAAGGTCTAAATGCAGCCTGAAAAATACACACTCATTACTGATCCTCTGATTTTTGTGCTGCCAAAGAGAGGGCTGGGAGTGTTACGGAAAACTTCATCATCTGGGAATTCATCGTGCCAAAGATGGAATAGGCTGGATTTGTCCAAAGCGTGAAGTTCAAAAAGGGAAGGCAGCATGTTGGCTTTGTTACATGAACGTGCTGTGCATAAGCAGCACACCAAGAGCAGAGCAGCCGTGTTGTCAAACAGGACTTTGGGCAAGGGGGAACGGCTTCCCACTGCCACAGGGCAGGGTGAGATGGGATATTGGCAAGGAATTGCTCCCTGTGAGGGTGATGAGCCTCTGGCACACAGTGCCCAGAGAAGCTGTGGCTGCTCCATCCCAGTTTATCCCTGCCAGCCCTCACTCAGACACCCCAGATTGCTCCCTCCCTACTACGACCAGAGCTCGGACACGGACGGGGTAATTCCCTCCTGCTGCTGGAAGGGCTGGAATGGCATCAGCAATGCAGCCCTGCCTCCAGGCCAGGGGAGCACGACTCAGCCACCAGAGCAACACCAGCTTCACCAGGGTCTCGCAGCAAGCAGAGATCAAGCAGTTTAAATTTCTGTGTAAGTGGGAAACACGATTAAACCTAGCACTGCCTGTTCCTCAGCAGTACAGTATAAATCTCTCCACTAAAAGATAACTTCTTTCAAAAGCTTTATCAGAAGGGAAGGCGGTTACCTTGTGTCCAGCTCTCTTACAACTTATCTGCCTCTGGGAAGCACAGATTAGGGGAATGCACGTCCTACATCACATCCAGCTCCAGCACAGCTGTGTTTTTGCAGGAGTCAGGATCCCCTGGACTGACACTGCACTGCGTTACCCCAGGACAGAGTGTAACTCTTTGGCCTTTAACTACCGCTCAGAAGAGTCAAACCCTGCCCCAGTTCAGGCTGGTTTTACAGCCAGCACCAGTGCCTGTCACACACTGGAGCACAGCCAGGAATCCTCCACTCGTGGTATTCCTCGCTGCACCAGCTCCTGTCACAAATGCACCGAGGCCAGCAGAAGGCTTTTGACTTCATCACTGGAACTGGCACAGAGCTTGGCACCAGGTTTCTCCTCCGGAAATAGTTCCTGCAGCTCAGGCAGTTCATTTGCTTCCCGGGTTGTTTGGCAGGTGATCAACTCCTGCTGCCATGAGGAGCAAGGACTGGGTGATGGATGAGTGAGGAGCTAGTTAATTGGCCAGGGAAGCAGTTCAAGCACCAGACTGGTTTGTCAGGACTCCCTGGAAATTTGCAGTTTCATCTGTGACATTACAGGGCGGGCTCAGCCCAGCTCCAAGGCACCACAGGTCCCATCCTTCCAGGACACCCCTGGGGACACTCCTGTGGCCTGTTGGTAATCCTGAGCCCCTCTGCACTGATGCTTTCGTTCTGTAAATACAGAGAAAACCTCAGCCTTCTGGGCTGTCTGCAATTTGTCATCCCCACAGTAATTCCCTGCATTTTCACAAGAGCCTGGGATATGAGTAACTTCTCCTTCATATTCTCTGCAAATGAGAAGGACTCTCTTTTTAAATTATTCATAACATTATTATTATTAAAAGTCAAAGCTGCATTTAATGAAATAACATTTTTAAAGTCTGATTGCACTAGAGCCAGAATGCCACAGTTTGTAAAACATCAGTGTCCTTTAGCCTGTGCTGAATTACAAGAGAAATGAGTCTGAAATCACGCTTGTAGCTCAAGAGAAAACTCTTCTCCAATACACAAATCAATACATGATTTAATTGTGTTTTATTGCTGCTTTTGCTACAATCTGGGGTCAGAAAAGAGCCTGAGAACATCCTATTTGCTATCTTCCCAAGTAGTATTCCCTCAACATGCACCTGGTTTTTAATTCCAACCTTCAAGCTCTCTCCAGCTGCAGGGCAAAACAGGGAGACTGATGGAGCATGTGGGGAAGGAGAGCAAGCTCGATATTCCCCTCTGGACTGCAGCCCAAGGAAAGGTTTTCCTCTAAGACTGGCTCTGAAGGTGCCAAGGAAAGCAGGATGGAAAAGGCAGAGCTAGAATCCTTACTAAGCACAAGTGTCTGTGCCACTGACATGACTTCTAACACCGACCCACAGCGGTCCCCGAGCACTGCCCAACACTATCCTGCACAAACCAGCGCTCTGCACTAGCTCAGGAGAAGAAAGACTGAGCTCCTGGAGCAGCTCCAGTGGAGATGCTGAAGAGCCTGGAGCATCTCTGTGCCCAGGAAGGGCTGAGGGAGCTGGGGCTGCTCAGCCTCGAGAGGAGCCCCAGCTGAGAGGGGCCCTCGGGCCTGGGTGTCCCTGTGTGTCCCTGGGTGCCCCTGGGTGCAGGGAGGGCTCCGAGCAGGGCCCGGGCTCTGCTCTGGGGGCCCAGCAGTGGCTCCAGATCAATGGGCAGAGCCTGAGCCCAGCAATTCCCCTGCACAGGAGGCACAACTTCTGCCCTGGGCAGTGCCCAGCCTTGTGAGCAGAGCCCAGAGAGGGGCTGGAATCTCCTCCCTGGGGTTATTGCAGAGCCCTCTGGACACAATCCTGTGCCCTGGGATGGCCCTGCTGGAGCAGGGAGGTGGCACCTGATGAGCCACTGTGGTCCTTCCAACCTGACCCATCCTGGGATTTTGTGATTATTTTAAGGGAAAAAAAAGACTCGACTATTTCACCACTACCAGACTAATAATATATTGTTTTCTTTTTTAAGTCTTCTTTACTCAACATTCTTTGAGTTTTATCAAACTTTGTTTCAAGGTTCAGCAATCATTTTTCTCATGGACCAGTAACAGACCCACTCCCCAATACGCAATCCTGGCTGATGTCCAGAGCTAAGTGTACTAATCCCACTGGATAAATCCTCATGCAGTGTGTATGGACCCATTTCATTCCTCAGATTTTTTCAATAGTGGAAGAATTCCTGAAAATTCCTAGGCTCAAGATAGAAATCCAGGTTCCTGTTCTGCCCAGCTAATCTCTGTCTTTTGCTCTGCCTTTTTAGCCTCTTTCTAACATCAACACACAGAGCTGATGGCTCTGTTTTGACTTGCGCTCTGGAAAACAGAAATAGTTCAATTAAAATCAGTAAAAATTTGAATCCTGAATCCAACTGAACTCGTTATTTTTACTCTCCACAGGTCTCTAAGGAGATGCACAATTTTTAGAGTATTTACTTGATTTTTTTTAAAAAGATAAAATGGATTTTGTCGTGGAGGATGGAAATGTACTTTAAAGCTTGACTGAAGGAATTAATGAAAAACTATGTTTTAGCTTCAGGCTATGCATTTATCCAGCCATCTTTCCTCCAAATCTTGTAGGCACAAGAGCTACAAACAGACCCTCACCTCACCACATCCATCTCTGCACCAACAGATTTAATGTCTTCCAGGGAAAATCTCTCCAAGATGCACCCAGTCTGGAAAAGCAACCCCTGATTTGCCGTTTCCTCCTGCTTTTCACTGCTGGTGATGCAGTCATTCCATTGCACACATTTATTTTCAGGATGCATAAATAGAAATATTCTAGAATTAAGTAATGATCTCAGAAGATCCCAAACATATGAAAACAAGGGCACCTGCAGAATTGTGTGGTGAGATAAATCTACCCAGGAGTGTTTGTTATTCCTTAGTAAACAGACACGCTGGAAGCAAAATTACTGCTTTGTGCAAACAACAGAGGATTTGTTTAGTAAGCTCAAAGCAAAACAGACAAATTTGGGTTTCTGTGGAAGTTTACCTGAGTCCTTTGTGAATCTCACACCTTCACTGCACAGCCAGGAGAACAGGGGCTCCTGACAATGGACTGAGCCCCTGCAAACCCTGTCTCCTTGAACAGAACTGAAGATCCATCCCTGAGGCACAAAAATTGAATTTTGCACTTTCTTTTCTTGTTTAATGGCCATTTTAAAAAATCCCTGCATTTCAAGAAGCATTTTCCTCCATTATGCGCTAAGGAAAGTACTACTTAAAGATCAGTTTTACAGCTGGAATTGAAAAACAGGATGAAGAATAATCACTCCATTCAAGGCATTGCTGCAGAACGAGGAGCTGGATTTCGCAAAGCCCCAAATTCCAAAGATTATGAACTGGCCAAAGAAACCCCCCCATTCTGTACATCCAAGGAATCCTACACTGAACTCTGTGGACTTGAATGCACAGTCCTTGCTCACAGCACAGCCCTCTGAGAGGCTCAGCTGCCAGTGCTGCACAAATACACCAAATAAAACCCACCACAGGCTCCTGGAGACCCAATGGAAAGGCAGGAAAGGAGCACAGAGACCGAGCTGCTTTCTGAGTTTGGATTTTCCTTCTGCTGACACCTGCCTTGCTCCAGTTACCTCCCAATTCCTCACTTTCTGGGGAAATCTAGAGCTAGAATTCCACTTTGCTCCTCCTTCAATGCTCATCAACCAGTACAGATAAATCAAACCTATCCCCTTTTCCTAGCAATATGACAAGCCAAATCCATCTGGAACCTAATTATTGTTCCAATGCCTATTGTTCCAATATAAATCATCTAAAACTACAATACAAAAAGAATAGTCTATGGTACTGCTAATACTTGCCTTGCTCCATTTTCAGCTATCTTTGTGAGTAAGTCAAGGGTGTGATAAATGTTCCCAGTGATACTCCTGAATTTATAACCCAGATGGATCAATAGACTTACTCCAACACGCATCCCCAGAGGGACTCTGTACATGATTGCTGGGATGATGGGAAGAGCACAGTGACATCCACATTAAGGTTTTCCTGCATCCAGCTCCCCCAAAACAAGCCTCCTGCCCTCCTTGTCCTGACTCCAGAGAAGCTCCTGCTCCTCAGCAGCCTCCCCGCAGGGCTCCCACTCCAGGGACTCCTGGCACAGCAGCCCCTGCCCAGAGCATGGGATAAATGGAACATCTTCTAACAAAGCAGTGCCAGGCTGATGACAAATTCTGGAGTGGGAATCATTAGGAGAGTCCCACAGAGCTGGAGGCTACACAGCAACAGCAGAGACAGGACAGCACAGGGTGTAGAAAGAGATGGAATGAGAGAAACACACCCAGTGAGCTCTAAGCATCCATCACGGAATATCACCAATCACTGCTGCTCTGTACCAGGACTGAGACGGATGGGAGAAAATACCAACACAGCAGAATGTTCTTGCACAGCCACCCACCTGCAGTCCTAGTTTCCCTCTTGGGGCACTTCCTGAGCCAAGCCCCAGCTCTGGGACAGCACCACCTCACACAAACGTGAGACCTCCCAGGAAAGCATTTTCCTGCTGGTTTCTTTCAGGGCAGTTGAACAAGTTTCCAGCCCAGGCACTGCTTGCACCTGCAATGACTACAAACCACAGCACAGCTGAGACTTACCCAGGGTGCTCCCTGGGTGGAAACTCATTCTGGAGCTCCCTGATTCCACCCTAAATGTTCCAGACCCCAACTCTCTAAGCCCACTTAACTGAAGAGAAAATGAAGTGACACAGAGGCACCTACACTATGGTTAGGGGGGTTTGAAGTGTCCCAGCCTCTCTGGATACTCCATGTACAGCACTGCATGAAAGGCTGATTTCCAGTGAACAGAAGGTTTTAGTGCCACACTCAACAGACATGAAGAGTGTTTTAATAGTTAGTTACTGAGCTCTTCAGTTGTGGTTACAATCTGCTGCCATATTAATCTCACCCCATAATTAGCTGCCTGGGGAAAACGTGTTATTATTCAGGTGAAAGGAAAAACAGCTCCAGAGGTCTAAACCTCATGATTTATTTCCCTTTCAAAACAGAAAGGTGAAGCAAGGTACATCCCTTGCTCCATTATATGTACTGGACAATTTTGCTGTGCACTTGGCAAAGTGCAGAAGTGAAAGATGAACGAAAATTGTCCTGCAGAAAATCACAACTACTTATTTCTGATACAAGTGAACAGCAGGAAAACCCTGCACTTAAAGATCTCCACCAGCGAGCTCTAAAGAGGCTGCGAGGTACTCTACAATATTTATGAGTGCAAGATATATACTATAGATTAATTCATAAATTCTCCATACATAATTTATAGTCTATTTACAGAGTAAAACAGTCATCACACAGCAACCACCACAAATGCATTCACTTAAACTTAAGGGCATCTGTAATGCCTGCTCAGAAATCAGAGCCCATAATAAACCAGTCACAGGCAATGACAAGCTGACTGAAATGCCCAGGAAGAGAAAGGAAATGCATTTTTAAGGCAGCTGATGTGCTATAAATTTTTTATGCTCTATAAAATCTTTCATTTAGTTGTATTTATATAGTATTAAGTACATTGTTCCAGTTCAGAGTAAGAAATTAGTCTTAACTCGAGTTTTATACCGAACTTAGTTTTTCTTGCCTACAGTTTAACCTCACACTAAAAGCTACAAATTGTGGCTCAGTGAATTCATACTAAAGCAGTGTAATTCCTTCATTTCCTCAAAAATCCTCCCTGAACAGAACTATTTGCTATATTTAACAATGCAAAGCAATTTTACATTTGCAGAATCAGAGACTCCCAGAACGGCTTGGGTTGGAAGGGACTTAAAACCCATCTCATCCCACCCCTTCCACTGTCCCAGGCTGCTCCCAGCCCTGTCCAGCCTGGCCTTGGGCACTGCCAGGGATCCAGGGGCAGCCACAGCTGCTCTGGGCACCCTGTGCCAGGGCCTGCCCACCCTCACAGGGAGGGATTTCTTCCCATTATCCTATCTAACTCTACTCTCTTTTTTAGGTGTCAAGGGCAATAGATGTGGTGACTGAACACAGGCATGGATCACACTTTTGGATATAAGACTCCCAGTACGTAACACACTTAGGTGTGTGTTTGCAGCTTTGAAATAAAAGCAGAATTTGCTGCTCTAACAGCCAGGAAGAAGCTCACTGTGACTTCTGCAGTTCTCACACACTGGAGGGAGACAATTCCCTGGCTGCAGCTCAAGGCATCACTGCTGCAGAGCAATTAAAACAATCAGCCCTTTAGTTACACCTCATTCCACTGTTTTCCCATAAATTAGCTGTGAGATCAAAGCCTTTAAATGCTATTTTATCTATTTATTTACTGAATATATTCTGAATTTCCATCACAGCAATAGGGAACAACTCTTAGAGAATGTGCACAATGACCTCCCTCCTTCCACAGTTTAAAAAAATGTTGAAGGATGTTGTTGGGAGACAGCTTGTTCCCCATTAGAAAAACCAGCAGGTTAAAAAGCAGTGGTGTTACCCTGAGTCACAAGGCCCAAGATGCACTTTTTGGGTTTGCAGATGAATTCCTGCAATAAATGTGCTGCCTGCCTTGGCACCAAGCCAGCAGATCCCACTGCTTAACCGAGCACTAGCCTCTTCTGGATGACGTTTTTTGTTCTTTAAATGTCTTCGTGGTGTTCTTCTGCACCCATATAAAGATTTTTAATTGCTGTTTAATATTAATGCAGTTTTCAGAATCAGTGAAAAAGCTGGTTTTTAATTTATTTTTTTTTTAAGTCCACATCAGCTTCAAAGTTGCAGCTATAAATAGGAGTGTTGGAGACAGACATAGCCAGGAGCTATTGCAGGGTGCACTTTATCCTCTACACAAGACTGTAAATTACTGAACATCTGAGATGCCCCAGTTTCAGTTGAGGCTCCTCAGCAATGTGTCCTGACCCCAAAAACCCTGGGAGGACTCCTGGCTCTGCTGAGGACACCGGCACCTCCTAGGTGAGCTCCACCATTTAGTTTGTGTTGAGGAGTTACAGTGAATTGAGAGGCTAAAACTTATTAAACTGAGCTGTACTTCAATCACCTTACCTGTCACTTTGGCCATGTTTGATAGCAGATCAACTGCTTGTGTTTAATACAGGATTTGCTGGAATAATAAATCTTCCAGCCACGTATTTCCCTTTGTCCTGGTGACGTTTTAATTGACTTCTAAGGACAAAGCTGATTTTATGTATTTCAGCTTTAATTGCTGGTCACTTTCCTGGATTTCTTTCACACAATCATATTAAGCATTAGGTTATTTAAGGAGATTAGGAAGTCTTACCGTTGAGAACCATGGTCCCAGTTACAATGGAAATACACTCAGTGGTGGAAATTGATTGAGTGAGAACTTTGAAACTCATTTTGAATGAGTTCTCCGAGTCTGCCTCACACAGTTCCATAGAAGGGAGCCCAAGGATTATGTGAAGGAGTAAATCTCACACTGCTTAATGTCTCAAAAGGACTCGCCTCCACCTCCAAAATCTGTAATTATGTGTGATTTGCATTAATCCTTAGAAAGAAATAGAAATCCCTACACGAAACAGAAAAAGCAGATTAGGAGCAATATTCTGTTGACAGTCCTGCAAATGATTTATGTCAATTAAGATAATTCCTGTGTTCTCATGAAACCACCTCTCACTCCATCGCTTCAGAAGAGGGGGACACTAACCCAGAGCCACACAGTTCCATTTGCCAGAAAGGAACAGCCTGATTTGAAGTTTATCCAGTGAAAAGTGCATTACATTCAACACTGCTTCAAAAAGCAAAGCTGCACTGCAAAGCTATCAAGCAGCAACAAGAGAAAAGTCATTTTTCATTAGAGCCTCACGATGTGCATAGATAAAGCCATTAAAGTGCAGGTGTGATGTATGCACGGGGCTGAGCTGCTCCCCACATCCCCCTGCTCTGCTCCTGCACCCACCAAAGGTCACCGATGACGACAGGAGACAGAAACTGTGCAGCTTTCTTTCAAGAGAAATGCTGATACATCCTTCATCTAACAGGCACATCTTCAGGAATATTTCTGGCAATTGATGAATCATTTTGCAAGTCAAGGCAGAAAAGCCATCATTAAAAGCACCTTGTTGTTCCTGCAACAGGCGCCTCGTTAAGAAATCTGCTTCAGCTCTCATTTTCCAATTCTTTGTTAGTGCCTCTGCAGATAAAAATTTCCCACCTCTCAGAGGCTTTAATTTGCCCCCAGATAGCAGCAAAGGCTAATGCTGATCTCCAAAACATGCCTGAGAAGGAATTGCTGTGCCACCCAACAATATCCTGTGTCTGGGGATGTTCAAAGTTGGGATAACTTCTCCAAAAGCAAGAAGAGGCTCACCAAGGCTCTCTGACAAAACCACAGCAGGTGAATCAAAAGGCATCCAGCAGCTGTGGCAGCACTGATGGCAGGCAGGTCATTTACATATATGCAAATGAACACACAAGGTGATGTCTTGGACCATTTGCAGTTTCCTCTGGGAATTACCAGGATTCACATTTCAAAAGCTATTTGCACCAGTCACAGCATCACCAGAGTCACCAGTCACTGGTTTGGGTTGGGAGGAACCTCAAAGCCCATCCAGTGCCACCCCTGCCATGGCAGGGACACCTCCCGCTGCCCCAGGCTGCTCCCAGCCCCGTCCAGCCTGGCCTTGGGCACTGCCAGGGATCCAGGGGCAGCCACAGCTGCTCCCAGGGAACAAAAACCAGTAGTGCTCACAAATGAACCTGACCTGGGTTACCTGGGTGCGTGTGAAAACTGCTCTGTAATGTTTATCTCAAGGAGAACTGACTAAGAGAAATAGCTAATAAAATGCAAGAATGTTTAATTGGCACATTGTTAGGAGAACATTAATTGGCAACTCTAATACACTGAATAGATTAGCATAGTCAACAAGCTGAGGACTTACGTGCATTGTCACGTACCTCACAATGACTTTTTAATTATTCAGAAAGCAAATAAATTATTTCCAAACTTGTGTTTTCCTGTTTCATGTTGTCCTTGTGGCTTTCAAATACACATTAACATTTTTCCCTTTTCAATTCAAGTCTACCAAGCCCTGGTAATTCAACTTGGTTTTTTCCTTCTGTAGGAAGTATAGGATGGGAACAGAAATCACTGTCTCACTTGTAAGATCTGCAAGGTTTTAGTCATATTTGTAAAACCTAAACCCCTAAAGCTTCAAAGACACAAACAACACCTTTGCAGAGGAGGAGGAAGAACGTGCTGATGTCAGTTTAAGGCACACTGATAGATTTACATACGGTATTTCAATATTTTAAATACAGTGTTTTTAAAGCTACACAAACAAGGTGTTAACCACATTTCAATCTACATGACCCCAATATAGCTTGGATCGGTTTAATTACACTTTAAAATACCTCTTTTTTTGAATAATCAACACACTGGACTAAATAGAAAAGCCCGTCAGAACAGGCAGCTTTGCTTTTGGCACAGGTATCTCCACACTTCCCCTTATCAATAATTCCCAAGCTCATAAATCTCTCCAGTTCCCCCTTTCAGTCCCAATTACAAACACTATTTTTAGCCAAAGCAAATGTCAGTGTACAAATAAAATTAAAAACACAATTAACATTACCAGATATAATGAGAGGTTTAATTACCCTTGAAACTAGGCCTTGTGAAGAGCCAATAAACTTTAAAGTGCTTTTGTTACCAATCCAATTATCCATCATACAGAACATCAGACTGTTTGCATTGCCCTCAAACGAGGGTCCAAGGGTTGGGACAGCACAGCAAGGAAATGATGCTGCCATTAATAGTGAGAGTGTTACAGAAACCTCTGTTATAGAAGCAGTTCTTAGTCCAAACCCTAGAAGAGACAAGAAAAGCTTGATAAACTGTAGAATATATGAAATAGTTCTCTAGTGTCTCATGTGGCAAAGCACTGAACAAAAATACTTCGTATGAACCCCAAAACTCTGAAGTGCAGCACAGCAGTGATGCTGCCAGATCCACGAGCCTCCATCAGTGCCCAGAGCCAAAATCCCAGTTCCCAGCACAAAGCCAACTGACAGTGGGGAGAAGAATAAGTCTGCATTAAAACACCCTGGGCTGTACGGTATGATCTTCAATGAACACCAAGATCTTTGCATTAGTGCAAAATGTTTAAACAGTGAGGACCCGCAGGTGCCAAATCCACCAAGATATTTTCTGAATTTCGTGCATGTTTGGAAAAGAAGCAGATCCAATAGGCACTGGAACCCAAGTTGTCCTTAAGAAATAACAAAAATACCCACAAAAAACCCAAGCACCACAAAAAAAACCAAAACAAAAAACACCACTAAAAAGGCCCAAAACAACTGCACAGACTTTTTGCCCAAATTCACTGGATGATTCCCCATACATGCAAAGTTATTTATGTCATTATTACTTTTTTTTTTTCTGGACAAAATCAACTCCTAGAAAATGTTGATTAATTTGCAGCTTGATGCATAAAAAGTGAGCTTGTGAAATTACCAGAAGAGGTAAATAAATGATTCATGTGGGTTGGTTTTGCATGAATAAATTATTTGTTCCTTCTCCATGTTTCATCTGATAGAAGAATGCAAAATTAATGCTATTCTATGCAAATAGAAAGCCTTTTATAAAATTCTGACCTAATTATAGGTGTTTGCTAAGAAACTCACACTTGAGTTCTCAGGGAAAAAATTCCTTGGTGCCACATTAGTGTCATGGCAGGAAAGATTCAAACAATAATACATGTCATTCAAAGGTTATTAATAGAAATACATATTATTAATATTTTTATCTCCTTTAACCTTTTTCATCCTTTTGGAGAGATGATACAATTGGCACCCAAAATGCTGCATCCCTCCAGCTAATGGTGAACACAACACCTGATTCCAAAGAAATCACTGCAGATCATGCAAAGTTGTGCATCCCAGCAGATTTTCGTTAATGCCAATAAAAGAGATGGCATTTAAATGACGTGGTAGCCAAGGAAACAGACGTACCTGACAGATGTTATCCCCCAGCCTTCTCCTTCAGAGGCAGCAGAGATGAACAGCTTGGGCCAATCCTGCAACAGCTGAGGACCAAATGAATTGTTAAATCATCCTGATTTCCAACACCGTTGGAGCTTTTAACGAGAATTATTCATAAAAATAACAATGAAAAAGCCAAATTCTTTCTTTCTAGCCACCACTTAAAACAACACAAAACATCTTGCCCAGAGCAGCTGTGGCTGCCCCATCCCTGGAAATGTCCAAGGCCAGGTTGGATGGGGCTTGGAGCACCCTGGGATAGAGGAAGGTGCCCCTGCCCATGGCAGGGGTGGCACTGGATGAGCCTTCCAACCCAGACCATTTAGGGATTCTGTGATCTCCCTTTGGACTTGTATCTGGCAGAGATTTTTTGTAGATTTTACAGCTTTCCCTCTTTAACTGCTAACCCTTAAGAAATTTCAATAGCAGGATTTCATCACAGTAACTGTCCAAAAATTCTAGAAAAAAATAGCCACAAAACATCTCAAGGATTTAAACAAGTAAAAATCACTAAACTAAAAGCTATTCATCTGTAAACATGAAGATAAAAAAAACCATTCCAAATCTAAAGATTACCTTTAATCTTTTACCTTTAAAGTGAAAGGAACCCTCACCATAAAGCTGACAAGGTGACAGGCAGGAGCCAGAATAAGTAAAGAAAATTTGTGCTATCAACCACAGTATTTCCTATGGCTGTATCAGACACTGTAGTTTCAACACACAAAGCCCTTCAAGAATGCACCTAAAGTCTTATTTTATGCAAATCAGAATAAATGAAGTGAATCTTTCCTGTCTGACCAGAACTGCATTATTTTAGGGACATTCATGCAGTAGCTTTGGCCCATTTGCAGGTATTTTCCCCAAGGCCATTCCACTGCTCTCTCACGAACTCCAACAAGCCCTGTCTGTGTCTGTAACAGAGGGACTGATTGATTCAATCAGTCAGAGGGTTCTGAGTGGGGTTTTGTAACAGAATCACACAGGAAGTTCCCATTAACGGACCTGGCTGCTCCTACCTGGTTCTTCTGGCTCTGCATTCAGTGAGGGCTTCACTCCCTGTGAGACAACACACAGCCATGGTGATCCTGGGTTTCCAAGTGGTTTAGCCCACTCCACACAGTGAATATGGATGCAGTAATTCCGCTATCAGCCTCTCTGTGGATGGCCAATTTCCCAGCAATAACTCAGCTCAATAGCAGCTGACTGAACACCACCCAGACACCATTCCCAGCAGCAAATCCTCATGGACAACAGCCTCTATGCACCTACACTGAAGGGTGGAACTCCTCCTTAAATGGATATTTAAGTCAAATTAATGGGAAATACTTATTGGAAAGGTGTACAAAGCAATGAGACACTTCTGAAGCTCCAGCCATTACTCCTCACCAGTGATCCTGCACTTGGCAGCATCCTCAGAGCAAGATGTCCCAGGCACCTCATCCCCCAGGAGCAAACAGTTAAGGCAGAGCTGACTTGTATCAAGATAAATCTGGCAGATTTTCCAAGTACTGTGGATAATTAGCGAGCTAGAGGTTAAACAGCCACAGAACTCTGGGACTTTATTCCAAGCTTGAATGCCCTTGATAGAAGTCAGTGAGGTATCGATTCCAAACATTTCTGTTTCTGTACACAAAGTGGCTGCTCCAATTCAAAACAGACAATTTAGTGGGTGGATCTGTAATTAAATTATTATGGCTCATATCTAATTAAAACAGATTTCAAGGCACATTTCAAGCTGTGGTTGGATGTCAGTCTGAAGCTGCCTCGCACGGCTTGGCAAGCAATCGCGCTGAAGGAGGGCAGGAACAGCATCCAAGAGTAAGAAAAGGAGGATCTAAAAATAAAAATGTTCTGGAATGCCTGCCTTTCGTTTTGAACCCAGCAGTTCACTACTGGCACAGCACCACCCCACCCCATGGATATCTCAAAGGGCCTTGAGACTCAGAGAAGGAAGGAGAAACAATTGGAAATGCACAGCCCACAGTTGTTACCAGGTTCTGCAGAGTTTAACAAAATCCAGCGGAATAAAAGCCTTCCTGATGTACGGGAAAACAGGCTCAGTGGGAATATGTAATTACAAGCTGGACAAGGTAGAAAGGTACAGCCAGGTGAGACACACTACACAGTTTGTTAAGCTGAACAGACACCTCAGGCTTAGCACTGACTTCTGAGAATTCAGTGATGGAACAAGAACAGCAGTTCGAAGATCACATTTCAGAAACCAGTAGAAGGGGTTGAAAAAGCAAAGTTTAAAAATGTTGTGGCTTCTTTTTACTCTTTAATTTTCCTCTATTCACCCAGTGGGAGTTTATTTCTACATCAACTTTGATTTAAATAAATGGATGTATTTTCAGAAGACCTCAAGGTGCTGAAGCCACCATGGGACTGAAACCACGAGAGGCACAGGCAGGAGCTGAAACCCCAGCTCCAGGCTCTTTTGGGATCTCCCCTCAGCACACTCATCCTGCTCACTAATTACTTCCCCTCCCTCTTTTTTTCTCTACTTTTCCTTATGTACTTAAACACATTTCAAATGTAATTGCATAAAAGATTGCCTGGTTCACGCAGGAACTAATAAGTCCATGTAACTGTTATTACAAAACTCAAATCAAAGGCACTGAATATTGCCAATGCAAAGTAATTAAGGCAGTAAAACCATCGGCAACTTGAAGGGCTCTTTCATTAGTAAAGAGAACGCAATTATTTTCCTGCCATGTCTCCTGATTCTATTAGGCTGAGGTGCAGGAACAGCCACACTAAGCAGGCTGATTTCTCTCCCAGCACACTGACACCCTGGAAATCCTTCTTCACGCACAGCTGAGCCACTGATGGTCACCACATTCCCCGCGCTGTCAGGGCTTAGCCTGGCTATCGAGCTTAAACATGAGCTGAGCAGGGCCTCAAACCCTTCAGCTCTCACTGAATAGCAAATAAAAGTTCAGTTGGTTAGAAGGGAGTGCACAGAGCATCAGGCATGGAAGATGTCCTTGTCCGTGGCAGGGGCTTGGAACAAGATGATCTTTGAGGTCCCTTCCAACCCAAACCATTCTGAGATTTGGAGGGAAAACTCAGATGTCCCACAGAACAAGGGACAGGACAAGTAGAAATGGCCACCAGCTGTGCCAGAGGAGGGTCAGGTTGGACATCAGCAGGAATTTCCCCATGGAAAGGGTGGTCAGGCCTTGGCAGGGGCTGCCCAGGGAGGTTTGGAGTCCCCATCCCTGGAGTGTCTAAGGAAGGGCTGGAGGTGGCACTCAGAGCTCTGGGCTGGGGACAGGGTGGGGATGGGGCACAGCTTGGCCTCGATGGGCTGGGAGGGCTTTTTCAACCTCAGTAATTCTGTAACCTGAGATCAAAGCAAACTTTTAGAAACTTTAAAAAGAGTTTAGCTTTTGAAAGACAAGCATCCAGTGGGGTTTTCCTCTAACAAATTCCAGCCATGGTTTGCATTCTGTGTTACAACAGGCACCTTTGGCTTGATTGTTCCAACTGTTTGAAATCAAGTTAAACAGCGAGAAGAACAGAGTTACATTTGAATCTGAGCAGGTTAAAAAATAGAAAACAAATATGCTCTGCGAGTACCGACCCTCGCTGTGCACGCCAGGGCTCCTGAGCACAGATTTATAATGAGGAGTCACTGCCAAACACCCAGCGCATCTTAATACCGCCAAAATTCAGACTGAATACTGAAAGGGACAGGGCTCACTTGAAATTCAGCTCAAGAATGCTCCTAACCTGACACACCAAAGGAAAAAGGGCTTAATTTCAGTGGGTGGTACAGTTTTATGACAGAGAGAAATAAATTTGCCTCGGGTATGATTGGCAATTCTGGAAACTGAGTTAGCTTTGTTTCCAATCATCACGTCAAAATAGATTTGGATGTTTCTATTCAGATCAGCACCATAATCAAAAGACTAGAAAACACCTCCTTCCCACTACGCCATCTGAAGTCATCTCTTCATTTTGCATTAGGGCTCTCCTGATCTTGAAAGCCACAATACTGAGAAAGATTTCTTCCAAAAGCCAGGGCCTGTTTTCTTCATCACCTTTAGAGTATTTCAGAGAATTATAAATGGTTTGGCTTGGGAGGGACCTTAAAGCTCATGTGGGGTTCCAACCTCCTGCCTTGGGCAGGGAAACCTTCCACTGAAAGGTCCCTGGGCCACTTGTCACACTATTTCAGATGTGACAAAACAACTTCTCTTTTCAAATACTGTATTATCTTACATCTATTTCTTATTAAAAGAAGTCTCTGCTCTCTCAAAAGAGCATGCAGTTGTTGAACTGATTACTTGCAGGAAGTCACTTCCAACCCTCACAGCCTGTGGAAGCACTGCTGGTTATATCCATGCTGAAATCTGGAAAGGGACTGGGGAAGGTGCACGAAGGTCACCAGGATGATTTGGCACTAATGTCATGGATTCACAGGCTGTCAAATCTATCAGGAAAATTCCCCATGGAAGCTCACAAACAGGTGTGAGCAGACAACTTCTCTCCTCTCACAAGCACAAGCACAAGCACAAAACAGCCCTTCTTCGGCAGATTCTTTGCCTGAAATCACAGTCTCTGAGACACCAATAACACACTGGTTTTTCCTTTACTTTCAGCAGAGTTCTGCTCAGAGCTGCCACCACAGAGCAAAGCAGATTTGGAAGTCAAGCAAGGAGGCTGCGAGCTGTGCCTGGGAAAGGCTGATCCCAGGGAGGAGGAAGGGCAGCAGCAGGGGGACAGAACTCGATGCAGAAAGGGAATGATGCATCGGCCAGGCACAGCACGCTGGGCTGTAACCTCATGCCTCGGACTCTGGGGATGATTTGATGTGAGCACACACAGTTCAGGAGCTGCTCTGAAGTTTCACCTCCCAGTTCCAAGGCTTCTGATGTTTATGATTTATCCAGCTGGTATTGATCAATATTGATGTAACCCAACCCTCTGGTTCAAAGGTTCCATTATCAGCACCAGATTTATGGCTTCTTCAAAACATCTCCAATAATCTGTTCTCTAAACTACAATAGGAAATTAATTTTTTCAACCATTTTCCTGGGGTTTAATTAAGCATTCCAAAGATGGCTGCAGTGATTCAGCAGTGAGGGCAGATCAGCTTGGCTGGCCATCCTCCTGCATGCTCCTGCCCACTTACACTATCAAGACCACAATAAATACATTTTTCTGCCCAAAAGCCATTTATTAGAAGAAATTTTCTTCTAAGAGCAATGGCATAAGGTCAGCAGACCGAAGGTGAGTGACTGCTCATTCACCTTATGTGGGATTAGTGCCAAACACACCTAACTAGCTCACCCAGCGAGCGGGTAATTCCAAGTATTAAGGATGTTTAAATTAAATGTCATTTACTTACAAGGAATAAAAGCAAGAAGAGATTGAGGAAAAACCATGACCTTTTGTAGCATCAGTTGGATTCATGTGGATGCAGCCTCCACCGGCACAGGGCCACTGATGTGAGGGATATTCCTCAGGTGTCAGGAGCTCTGTTCCCCAGTCAGAGCCTTCACACTCCCACATCCAGGTTTATTTTGCCAAGGATCATCTGATGGCAGCGTGTGGGCCCAAATCCCTCACCTACCAATACAATTTATTGCCTGTGTCCAAAAACCAGGTGCACCTGTGGTGAAACAACACCTCAGTCTCAATCCTTTCTCTTACCATAAGTACACGGCTCCAGTGTCGCTGTCAGGGCAGGACAGTTCCGCTGTTCACAGCATTTGGGAGCTGCTGGGGCACTTCCGATGTCCTGACACTCCAGCGACACAAACACACTCATGTTTTGTTACATCATTTACAAAGGAAACATCCAAGGCTAAGGCCAGGGAAGGTGTTGGGAAGATAACAGGCAGTCCCAGAAAAAACTGCTGAATTTATGCAGTCCCATGGCACAGCCTCATTTTATCAGAATGTCCCAAACTTAAACAATCCTGAGCGGCTGAGTATTTATGAGCAGAACATGAGAGCAGTCAGGTCAAACAGCCCTTCCTGGGTGACACAATTTACAGGGCAGCGTTTGCTCTCCAGGAGAGCAATAAAGCAGTTCCTGGAGAGCACAGATTTACAGGCAGCACCAGCTCCTCGAGCTGTGAGTTACTGGCAGGTTGTGGCTGTGCTTTCCAAGAGCTTTCACCAGACCAGCTGCTCAGAGCAAAATCCTCAGCTCCTGTCTGCAAGAATTAAGTCAAAAACTGGGTTTAAAACTGAGACAGTGTGTGCATTTCATCAGCTGGCCAGCGAAGGCAAAGAGAAAACCAGGCTGAGAGATGTGAAAAACACTCACAGGAACAGATTTGATGATGACAACATATGATGAATGAAACAGAAATAAGCATTTCCTTCAGCCAATTACCACTCAGTCCTCACAAGTCAAACAAAAATGTTAAATAAATATTATCTGGCATTTCCACATGGTTCTTTATCCATCTCAATCACAAAGAATTTTGAGCTACACCATCACTGTGTCCCTGTGTATAACAAGATGGTCAATGGAAAGCATCTGATACATCTTCAAGCCACTGGAATGTTGGGAAAAGTCTCCAAAGCTGCTCTCGATGAGCCCTGAATTTGTTCTGAATTACATATTCTTAAGGAATAAATACTTTTTTTCCTTAAGAAGCTGAGGGCACAGTAGGATTTCTGAAGACATCATATGACACACAACTGCAGCAGAACACTTTGAATTACATCAAGACTTAGTGTGGAGGTTTTTAACAATAAGGGATAACAAGAGAGTAAAAGACAACACTGCCTACGCTCAAATGACCTGCTCTAAACAACTAAATAAGTTGGGAATAAAGCCAAAAATCAGTAGAAATGCAGAAAATTAAAGTAATTATTTGACAACATGGAACAACTTATTTGAGTGAGAGCAGATGAAGTCATCAGCCTCCTTTTCACAGTGGCAAACTGGAAATGGCCTGAATATCAAAAATATAATTGCAATCAAACAGAGCAAAGCTTGGAATAGTGCAAGAGAGCTGCTCCTGTTGTGCTGCATTCTGGAGCACAAGAGCTCCTATCAGCACAGGTTGGCACTAAAATCAGCCATTTCTCTCTGCTTGCTGTGAAAAATAATGATCTGTTGATCTTGGTTTGTCATTCAAACTGTGTAACCCACTAAGTCAGCATCTGTCTCTTTACTGGATCTTCTTCTGTGGTGTTTACCAACTGTCACAACTAAGCAGAAGCAAAAATACAGAAACAAAACTTGTAGAAGCACTTTAAAAATTAGGTTTGTCAAAAGGCCCTGACCATAATGACCATAGGAGTTCAAAAAAACTCATCTACAATGAGCTTATGACCATGTTCTACATTATGACCTAAGCACTGTGACCATGTTCTACACAAAGTGTGAATCCTTGCCCTCTCAAATGTGAAAGCTTTCCAAGTAATTACCTATCAGTGGATATTTTACCTTACCTGGCCTAAAAACTTCTCCATAATCACAGCAAACAACACATCTAAATGGTGAAGATGAGAGCCTGAGATTTCAAAGTCAAGAAAATCACTCTAAGATACATTTTAAATGAAAGGATCCAAGTTTCCACAGGCAGAGCTGGGGAAGGTGAGGCAAAGAACAAGGGGCTTGTGGCTGGGCAAAGCAAGAGCTTGAGGATTTTACCTGAATTGTGTGCTTGAATTATTGAACAGTTCCCCAAAGAGAGGGCCTGGATGAGAGCGACTTGCTTCTGGGATTTCAGTTCTCCAAAGTGGGAGAAGAGGAATCTGTGAAGTACCTTTGCACCTCCCAGACCTGTGAAGCCGAGAGGAGCCCGTGTGTCAGCAGGAACCAAGTTATCCCAACTTCCAAAAACAGCCAAAGGGAAGGCTCTAAACTGCAAGATATTAGAAGGCAACGATTTCTGCAGGTTTAAAAGAAAAAAACCTTGAAATGCCTCAGAACAGAGCACAAAAGCATTTCATCTAAGCTGCAAGATGTGCCTGTCAGTGATCCAAATGGGGATTTTCCCCGTTTTCCTGCCATGTGGCTGGGCTATCTCCATCAGTGCCTTAACAAGTTTTCCACGCTCCAGCTGGAGAGTGGAAGGAGCCCGTGCCAGCCCCTCCTGCCTGACAGAAAATACTCTGAGCTTCTCCACCTCGGCTCCCGGGGCCGCGGCGGTGCGGAGCCAGCGCTGGCACGGCCGTCAATGGTCCCTCTGTCGGCACCCCCGACAGCACCCGGCTTCCAGCCACGGGAACCCAGCCAAAGGCGAGGGAAGGGCAGCTCCCCTGCTCGCTGCAGTTCAGGCAGTGCCCTGGAAGCGGCAGACGGGCCGTGGATGCCCAAGCCGGGCCCCTGGGCAGGGATGAACAGCTCGCGAAGCTCCCCCCCAGCGCAGGCAGGCACAGCGGGAATGCTGCCTGGGCTGTTCCCGGCAGTCTTCCAGTTAAAATATCTTGCCTTTATGCAAAAATCTAATTCTTGATTGTCTTGATTTGGTCGTGTGTTATCGTTAAAATCATTCCAAAGGCACAGACCATTTATTTAGTGTGAATTTGGAGTTGATGCGAGAAAATGAAATGACTCATTGGCACACTTATCCTCATCTTTGTAGTAACACTCTGAGAAGTCTTATCAACACCCCTCCCCCTTGCCAACCCCCATCCCATCCAGAGGGAGATAAGGAGGCACATGAGGCACGTGCTCATTGATCAGAAAGCGCAGCGGCACCGTTCCCGAGGTTCGGACGGCAGATGGCACATGCAGGCCCCAGAGCGCTCCCCAGGGAAAGCTCCTTAAAAGCATCAAAAGTGGGGCACTTGCTTTGTAAATTGATTCCCTAGAAAGATATTTCCATGGCAGACCAAAAGGCTTCCATGGTGCAGGTGAAGGAGCAGACATTAATTATCCAGCTGGAAACAAACAGACCCAAAGGTCTGCCCACACCAAACCTCCCCTGCTACTTTGGTTGGACAAAGGGAAAAATCTAAGGATTTTTTTTTCTTTCTAGATCGTCTGAAATCAGATTCTAGTCTGGAAATTTCCTTTTAAAGAATTCTGGAGTTTTAGGAGCTCAAACCACATTTGGGCAAAGACAGAGGAGTTGAGGCTGCTCCTGACATATCCTTGTGAAGAGCAAGTAGGCTTTAGGGCTTCCAGAAGAATAAAACATATCTTTGTAGATATAATGAAAGATCACTTCTCTAATCAGGAACTTTCAGAGAGGCATTTTTAGGTGCTCAGGTGATGAGATTGGCCCCTTGATGTCCCCTCCACACGGTGGGGGAAGAGCTGGCTCCTTCCAGACCAGAGTGGGAGGTGCCCACATTTTTACTGAGCTGTTCTCCCCAAAGGAACGTTTCCTTTTGTTCATTATACAAAAAGGATTGCTGCTGGGAGATGAGGGGATCCCCTGTACCGAGGAACCCCAGACACACAGCAGGGTCACACAAACCCTTCCTGGGCTGACACACCAGCAGTGCTGCACAATTCAGAGATAAACTGGTGACGCCTTCTTGACTAGATGTATAAGCAGGCAGTCAATACCTGCACACTTAAGGTTTTGCAGATTAGTTAGTGTATTTTATGGGAAGTCTGATGAGAGCATCAAGGAGCTTCAGGCAGATCCTTAATAACAATTCAGTATCCTCAAACAGGAGTTCAGGCCATTGGCTTATCAATTACTAAATAACCCAAACCACCAACTCTGCCCAGAATTGCTTTTTGAAGCACCCAATTTGTTCCTCTCTCAATGCACTGCAGAAATGGTTTTGATAGGCTCCAGCTCTCCTGATCTAGTTTATTCCCTCTGACCACAGATGCTCAGATGGTTTCAGCAGCAAGCCCCCTCGTTAGTAGTTAATGCAAGGAAAAAAGAGATGATCATCAACCACTTGGAAATTGTCTCCTTCTGTCTGGAGAGGGAAACAGGAGTTAGCAGAACGAGAGCAGTGGAAGGGGAGAAGCACCAGGGTCTGACTTCATCCCTGCCACAACCTCTCGCTTGCCAGCAGCTGGATTGTGGAGCAATGGTGCAGATGAACACCTGTAAGCACTCCAGGAGAAGGGCACATCAATCATCTCACTGCTTTTACTCTATCCAGAGTCCACAGAGAAAATAACCAACCCTTTTGGTGGTGTTGTTCACATTTAGAGAATGAAGTTCAGACCTCAGCATTTTTAAAAAGCAGCTACAAATATAACAGCACTGAAAGATAAGAGCTCAAAAACTCTGAAGGACACAGCAAGATTCAAAAAAAAAAAAAGAGATTTGCCAAGTAAATATGATTATTGCTGTCAAGACGCAGTAATTCACTAAAAGCTGCTGAAAAGAGCTTATGTATTAATAATACAAAACAAATACATGTACAAACTCATACAAGCAATACTTCCAAGCACTGCCGGGTTTGTCAGGAGATGAATTGCCGCATTCCAATCACAATGTCAGTTACAAAAGATTGTACATCCTTCTCAGAAGCAAAGAATTAGCTACCACTGACTCCAGTGGTTACTGATCCCAGAAATCATTGTTAACTTGAACAGTTTTGCATACAGAAACAGTCCCTCTAACACTGCTGCAGCCCAGCTTCCACATGTTGGGAAGCAGCCAGCCAGAATTCCAGATGGTTGAACCACAGACTGTCCACCATCCTGCTCATCTGCAGGCATGAGACTCTTCTCTTTTTCCTTGCTAAAATGCTGCTCCCTTTCTCCTCTTTCTACAGAGGACAAAGGTTCTAGTGAAGCTAAAAAAAAGGGGGAAAAGAAAATCCACCCTCACTCCTGTGGAAGGCAGAACATTGCATAAGGAAAAATTTTTTTAATTGTGTAGTTGGTGCAGTGCCTGCGCAGATGAGAGAAGCACAGGTGGATTATTGGGAGTGAAGGCTGGGGAGTCAGGATGCCTGGAGCCCCTGCTCCCCACGGCATGGGACAGGCAGGGTGTCCATCCTGGAGCCCCTGCTCTCCACGGCATGGGACAGGCAGGGTGTCCATCCTGGAGCCCCTGCTCCCCACGGCATGGGACAGGCAGGGTGTCCATCCTGGAGCCCCTGCTCCCCACGGCATGGGACAGGCAGGGTGTCCATCCTGGAGCCCCTGCTCCCCACGGCATGGGACAGGCAGGGTGTCCATCCTGGAGCCCCTGCTCCCCACGGCATGGGACAGGCAGGGTGTCCATCCTGGNTCTCCCTTTCTCCTCTTTCTACAGAGGACAAAGGTTCTAGTGAAGCTAAAAAAAAGGGGGAAAAGAAAATCCACCCTCACTCCTGTGGAAGGCAGAACATTGCATAAGGAAAAATTTTTTTAAATTGTGTAGTTGGTTGCAGTGCCTGCGCAGATGAGAGAAGCACAGGTGGATTATTGGGAGTGAAGGCTGGGGAGTCAGGATGCCTGGAGCCCCTGCTCCCCACGGCATGGGACAGGCAGGGTGTCCATCCTGGAGCCCCTGCTCTCCACGGCATGGGACAGGCAGGGTGTCCAGCAAGCTTTAGAGATGTGGCTCAGCCTGGTGATAGCTGATTTGACATCCGTACCTTTGCCTCCTGCCCGACCTCTGCTCCCATTCCACAAAACACACTCTGCATTTGCAAACAATCCAGCAGCTTTCCGGAAGCCTGAAAGCCTGGCAGACAGCTCCTGCTGTTTTCTGCTCTTGTTTCAAGGGTACTGAAACTGTTTGTACCTCCTAAAAATGGCTAAACGTTTCTTAGGTGAAACCACAACCAATTCCTCAGAACTCACTGGCTCAACTGGGAACATCTTAATTATTGAGCTTTCAGATGGATCAGGCACCCACTGCTCTTGCTGTTTGCGAACAGAGGACTCTACACCCACTCCTAAACCTACACCAAAAATCCCAAACCACATCCCTGGCATCATTGGGTACATGGGGGTTTTGCTGGTAATGGGTCTGAAGAAACATGGATAGCTCAGATAATGCATCCTAAGTGTAGAACGCTCATTAGAGTCACCTGCAAAACCAGCACGTGCATGGTTTGTACACCAGGAATTCTGTGTCAGCACCTATCTCAAACATCAGTGGGGTTTTTCACCTACTTAGAGTTAAGTTTGTCTGTAACTGCCTGACTGAATCAGGTCTAAAGTTTCCTCGCTGAGCAGACAGCAAAATATATATGCAACAGACTGACCATGAACCCAAAAGTTTCAGTCCTATGAATACCTAAAGCAAGTTTATTTACTACATTACACATTGTTCCTTCAATGCACAGCACTTGGTGTAACAGGCTGCTGGCCCCCAGCAGGATTCTGAGGTGCTACAGTTGTAATTAAATTAAACTGATTAAAACAAAAATCCCCAACAATAACAAAAGTCACATTGAAGAGGAAAAAAAATAAGGTTTATTAAAGCCATAACTATGGTAGCAAGGAAATTAATAAACCTGTCAATAAAAGTGGCAGCCACACAGAATCCCAAATCTGCTATTAATTAATTGAACAGAAAATAGTACATTTTCTACAGAATTTTAGAAGCTCAGCAGCAGTCTCTGATACAGTTACGTATTTGCTCCATAATTAGGTTGAGAAGCCCTGGAGGAAGGGCTCTCTTTTATGCCATATTCTATTATGTCCTTACAATGCTCTGCTATTGATTTCTCAGCCCCTGTTACCTCACTGACTTTTTCAAAAGGTTATTCACAAACAGCTGCTTCCACGTGCATAAAAACAGGGACACCACCAGCCAGCAGGTTCATCACAGCAACCCCAATCTGTGTGTGTGCAAGTCATGCAATGGTTTGGGGTTGGAAGGGACCTTAAAGCCCATCCAGCGCCACCCCTGCCATGGCAGGGACACCTCCCACTGTCCCAGGCTGCTCCCAGCCCCGTCCAGCCTGGCCTTGGGCACTGCCAGGGATCCAGGGGCAGCCACAGCTGCTCTGGGCACCCTGTGCCAGGGCCTCCCCACCCTCTCCGGGAACAATTCCTTCCCAAATCAGCTCTGATATGTCCTTCTCTGTGCTCTGGTTTTCACAGAGGCAAAGCGCAGCAGTGAAATTATGTTCACTACAAATCTCATGCCTCCAAACAAGGAGTCAGGTTTTGTCACCAGCTTTTATTCCACACTGAACTTCCAATTTGTTGAAGTGTCAATCTGGTGGCTTTGTCACAAACCAATGAGGTGAGATTATTCAAGCAATTAAGAACCAGAATGAATTGCTGTGTTTGAGAAACATGTAAGCAATAACAAAATATAACCCTTTTGTATGTTCAGCAAAAACATTGGTTGCAAGTGTTAAATGCTACTGCCTGTCATCCCTGAGACATGCAGAAAATGCATGCAAGGCTTGACTTGGAATATTTTAAGTAGCCATGGAAGTAGTACAGGTGTTTGGGGTATTCTCTTAGTTTTATTCTTCTGACATTTTCCTTGTCCCATCAGATTTGCTATATTTATGCTTTAGTTTTCAGAAAATATGAAAAACTTGCATAGAACTCCCTTTCAGTTTAGTACCTGCAGAGGACCTAATGAGTTCCTGGAAAATCTCTCTGTTTATAAAGCACAGAAACCAAGACACAAGTTAATGTACATTAAAACCAGACAAACCCTCTCACCTATTTCAGTACTTTTTGCCTGTATTTTCATATCTAGTCTTAAGGGAAGAGAGAGGAGCTGTTGTAGTAGCCAGTGATGGCAAAACCCCAATTGTCCTGAGTGGGAATGAATATTTCCATGGAATACAAACCTGGGGAGTTTATTTAATGAAGAGTAGGGTATGCTGGCCTCGATCCAGCACAGGATATCCATAAATCCAGATTAGCTCCCTGCATTAAGGACAGATGACCGGACTGTGCCCTCAGCTGCTGCTGCAAGAAGCCAATAACCTGTTCCTGGACAGCCCATCTCTGAAACAGCCCAACGGAGCACCTCAAAATATTCCTGGAATTAACAAAGTCACAGCTGACCATGCTCCTTCAAGCCCCAGAAAGTTTCTCTACCTTGCTGAAATAAAGCAGAACTGCTGGGCAGATACACCAGGTCTCTACAGCCAAATCCTGCATCTCCACTGAAACCACACGGTTTAAAACAAGCAAGATCATGCTGTGCTCTGGCTCTCTTTCCAAAGAAACCAGACACTCAATGCTTGGCAAGTTCAGGTGAAGACCTTGTTCAGCTGAGTATTTCTCCAAAATTGCTCAACCAACACACTATGGCTAGTGTTTGTGATTACCATGGCTTTCCTCTTTGGTTCCTCTGGGAACGAAGCTCTTTCTTCAGCTCACATGTGCCACTGAGTTCCTCTGGGAGCAGGATTACCTGCTCGTAAGGTGTGTTGGACGAGGAAAGCAAAAACCAGGAGCTGTGGAACACCGAGAGACCTCAGGAATAAGCACAGCACAGGCCTCTCTCACAGACATTCCCACCAGCCCCACAGTTCCTGAAGATGTTCCCACCTCTCTGCCAGCCCTGTGGGAACTCTGGGATGGAACCCATGAGCAGAAGTTAATCTGCTGGAATTTGTATTTGTGTTTCTTTCCAAGTGAGTGGCCAAGGTCGGCAAGAGTTCCTTTATTCATGAGATGCTGGTGTTGCTCTCGCAGACACAGGGCCCAAGCAATGTGTTTTTCCAGCATCCTGATTCAAGTCCCTGCAAGGCACATGGCACAGAATAAATTTTTTCTAATTAGAGACGACTATTCCAAAAGTGTAGCCCTTGCACAGCCTTGCTCAAGGTCATGTGCTAAGTGGCTGGTGACAAACAGATCTGCTCACTTTCAGCAGAGTGAGGAATTAAGATCCGATTTAACTTCAGCACCAACCCTGGTATTTGACACTGTCAAAACAATTTTCTGTTTGAAAGCAATAGCAGACTGTGAGAGAGGCAGCAAAAGAAAACTGGCAGTGAAATTTAAAGCCATTTTGTTCTTAAAATTAGATGATTTTTGAAGAAAAAGGTTTATCAAGCCTATTAATTAAGCACACCAAAGTTCCAAATCCAGTATTTACTGTTCTGCTGGATTTCTAGTTGGATTCTAAATTCAAATTAATAATTGAACAAAGGTTTTCCTTAGGCATATTCTTCATATTAAACATGCAGTGCCCAAAATGTTTTAAACACACTAATTTTCCCCTACTCATTGAACTTGGTCCATAACAAGGTGCACAGACTGAACGGATCAAACACTATCAGTATTTCTGTGATTTCATACTTTGCAGCTACTGCTCAATAAAAATAATCACCTGTAACCAGCATCTTGTCCTCAAAATAATTAAGAAATTGTTTAAGGAAATTATTTTCCATGTTAAATTGTAATTGCCACTAGCACGTTAGTGTTTATGTGGGAAATGCTGATCATTCCCAGGATTTGGGCTGGAATAGAACCCAAAGGAGCAGGAACAGGAGCGCTGCAGCGCTGCTGCCTTCCCAAGCACGGAGCAGGGACAGCCTGCAGGACTGGGAATCCACAGTCCCCGATGCTCCCTTCCTTCCATCAGCCTGCCAAAGAGCAGCTCTAAGGAACATGGGAGATGGCAGGAAAATAAAGAATTCCAAATCTGAGGGAGATGAAAAGGAGATTAAAGCCACTGTCTCAGCTTCTGCCCTTGTCCAAGGGCCTCTCTTCCACAGAGACGCCTGAATGCCAGCACCAACTCCTGCTGACTCCAGCCCAGAGCTCGGACACCTCGGCACATCCCACTCTTTGAACAGCACCTCTGCTGTGCTGACTGGAATTCAAATTATTCCGGTTATTGCTTAAAAAATAGTGTTTTATCTGTGACAGATAAAAAACGGGCACGTTCTAACAAGGTCTGTGAGCCATTCCAGATGGCATTTGAGATAACACGAGCCCTTTTCCCAGGATACACTCCACTCCCATCAAGGGGGTTGGGGAAGTTTAACATCGACAGTGGGTGAGTGACACAGCCCCTGCTCCTGGTGCCACATATCCTATTCAAGGCTTGTGGGATGGCAGAAGGGCAGTGGCACCGTTTTCCTCCTGAGTGAATTCCAGAAGTACCACACAAAGTCCCTGCTCTCATTTTCTGCGCTGTCACCTCTTCCCACAAGCCTCATGCACTCTGACATGGCCTCATCATCCTGAACAAAAAAAATGGTATTTTTGTGTGCTATTTCCTCTCAGAGAGCACTTTTTTTCCTGTTCCATTTGTTTCCTGTTCCCCCTTGTCCTGGGCTTTAAGGGGAAGGCCATCCCACCCTCAGCACCAGGCACAAAAACTTTTAGTGGGTGCTCATCTGCAGATAAATAAATAGGAAAAGAACACAACACGAGGCAGACAAACGGAGGAAAAAGGCCCACTCAAAATCCTGTAAATGATAATTATATGTAGTTTAAACCTTTCCTTTTGGAGACCAAACACAAGTATTAGACGAGATTTCACAATTCTTTTCTCTTTTCCATTCAAAACACCAATCCATGACCTTTATTCAGTGAAGTTATGAGAGACTCTTCCTTCTCTGCAGTGAGATGACTTTCTCCACTAAATCATTTACTGCAGGAACATTAAAAAGAATCCCTGTCAAAAAAATGGGAAAATGACAGAGACATTTTCTAATTTTTAGCAAACTGCTAGGGGAAAAAAAAATATTAAAACCAAAGGTATGGAGATGAGTCGAAATGGTTCATATTCCCATAAAACCAGTCCAAACCATCTGTATTATAGTTAGCTTAAACCTTAAGGGTCCCTTTCAGGTTAGAAAAGTTAAGAGGCAGAAATAAGACATTTGACAATTTTTACATGCATCAACCTTTGACCAAGTTCCTTAAGTTAGCCAGATACTTCCATGGAACACGCTGGGGCTTGATGAGTAATTGTTTCAACGAGGGAAACAGAAAAAGAAGAGTGTTTATTCCTGGGTAGAAGACTTTCACCAGAAACTGCGCTTCCTTCTGACGAACTCCACATCCCAAATGGGCACTCTTATTCCTCTCCCATGCAGACTCAGGGATGTGCTCTGCGTGCCCAGGACACCAAAGGCAACAAAGCCAGAACATCTGATATCATCTGATGAGAGATGAGATAAGGCTGTGGTGGTGACAACCTTCTCAGGGAGCTGAAGGATTGCATTTTAAAGCAATACACTCTTTTTAATGCAGTTTAACACAGAATTGCACTACAGAAAGAGCTCCACATGTTCAAAGCCATGTGAGGGAGATTATCAGGTTGTGTTTTTCCTAGAGGAACAAACGTGTGAGGTGTTCTCTGGGAACTGGTACAAAGCAAGTTTGTGCTTTGCTGGCTCGGGCAGAGCCAGAACAGGCAGGACAAAAGGTTCCCACAGTGCTGACAACTTTTCCAACACCCAGAGGCGTGTGAGATCTGACACACAGGGATGAGATGGAAAACCTGACACCATTAACAACCTCCCAAGACCGCTCTCCCTCCCACTGCAAGGCCGAGGGCCACCGGCTGGGGTAACCTGATGTGCCACCAAACACCTTCAGGGTCAGGGCTCACAGGTCCTGCAGAAATGCACATTTGCTGATGGTAGATCAGCAGTTCAGACTTTGCCTTCAAATCTACAACTTCTTTAGAAACCTCTGATAATTAAGCCCTCTAATTTTTGTCCTTCCAAACTCGTATCTCTTGCACGGTCTTTGAGTGAAATATCAGTCAAGTCTGTTCCCTTGTTAATCATCCACAACACTTCTCAGCTACAGCTCTTCTGAACAGGATCTCTACAACAGACAGTAGAACATTTCCATTTCAGTGTATTAACAAGGGGCAATAGAAACACAGCCTAAAGGGATATGCCTGAACATTTCCAAGAAATATTGGTCTTGGACTTGTCTTCTTTTGCAAGGAACTTTTCAGACCAAAACACCAAACAGGTACAGGCAGGAGCATTATTATTATTATTAAGTATTCACAGAGCACTGATAAATCTCCAGTTTTACACATATCCCAGTACAAACACTGCCAGGATATTGCAGTGATTTAAGAAGGTACAAAATGATGCTCAGCACATTGCATTTTTAACAAAAACATCTAAACACCATCAGTCCTTCGCCTTGTACCCACAGAGAAGAAAACAGTTCACATCATGAGTAATTACAGCATTAATAACTACAAAACTGGATATATTATTGAACTGTTGGTCCGGTTCCCTTTCTGCAGGCAGAATGATGAAGCTGCTTGTCACATTCTTCTCTAAATATTTCACATTTATGGTTCTTCCTATATATAAAAGCCAGCACAACAATTCAAACCTCACTGCACACCAGGCTGGGGATTTCTAAACCAACCTGGCTGCTCTTGCAAGTTGCCCCACAAACCATTGGCCTGGAAATGTGACCCAACTTCAGCTTCTGACACCATCATCTTCTCTCTGATCTTACTCTCCTCGTGGTTCTACAGGAATTAATTGCTGTATTTTACAATCATCAGTCCCAGCTGCTCACTGAGTTCATACCCAACTCTCCAACTTGTTGTAAGCTTGTACCTAACCCCTGTTAACAGACAGGGACACAGGTTTGTGAAATGTTATGCTTCACTACTCCGCAATTACACACAGGTGTATGTTTGGGGGATTTTTCCATCACCAGCCTTTAAATAACTTTGCACCCAATACAGGCAGCAGCTGCCAATGTGCTGAGTCAGGAATGTAACAGCAAGTCAACAAGTGACATGAGAATTGTCCTCTTGGTAATTAAATCCACAATGAAACCTCCAGTAACCCCTCAGTGCAAGAAACCACCTTGATTTTTGTATTGGAGAAGAAAGGTCTTATTTGTATCTGAAAATATTCAGACAGTAATTCTGCACCTTAAAGTAATATCCCCAGGCTGGTACGGGGGAGTCACACACAATGGAGGCATGTAAATCACTGGGAGAAAAGATTATTCCATCCCAGGAAAATCAGTGCAAACTGATTGAACATGTTGTTGATGACTGAGCAAGTTGTTCCACATATTGGTTACCCCATCTACCATCTTTTCTTTACAGAACAAGAAAATTTAAGAGAGAAAATAACTGAGGATTTATGAATCCAATAGTTCTACTGGAAATACGGTGCTGTTTATCTTCAGGTTCAATCAGCCTCTGCAAACTTAAAGTAAGTAAATAGTCACCGGAATAGGCACAGCCTCAGTTCCATTACCATTTCCCAGGATCAATGAGCACCAAGGCAAGCATTTGCCCACAAGCATAAAAAGCAGCAGCCCTGCCTGCAGTGCCCCTGCTCCTGACTAATAGAGACCTGCCGTGGGATGGATGGCACGGAATGAAAACGCGGCCACGCAGCTCCGTCTCATTTGTTTCCATTTTCAACTAATAATACAAGATCAAATTCCATATTAGCTTAGCTGCTAGAACAGGTGGCATAAGGAGAAAAACAATTTAAGATCTTATTTATATGAATATTTGGTCACGTTTTGCAATATTCTTCACTTTGTACCGAGCAAATGGAGAATTAACTGGTTCTGAACAAACTGTGCTTGTTTATCAGCTGCATTTCCTGAGGCAGCCGTGCCCCTGCAGGACACTCACAGCGCCTTGGCCAGATGGTCACTCCAGGCCACTGCCGTCCCCCAGGACAAGGGGGACCCAGAGCCCTGAAAGTGCTTCATGGTGTCAGTTCCTGGCTTTCCAACCCCCTGAGGGCTTCTCCAGAATCAGAGAAGGGACATTTACAGAGGTGCCCCATCAGCACAAGGCCCCGTGCCAACTCTGGTGGGGCACAACTCCAATGAGCTGCTTTGGCCAGTTAGATTAATTTGGGCAAATACACTGCTTTTGTGTAATTATCACAGAATCAGCAGGGTAGGAAGAGAGCTTCAGGATCATCCAAGTTCCACCACCCCTAAACCATGTCCCCAGGTACCACATCCATCTGGAACACTTGGAAAGACTCCAGCCATTCCCTGGGCACCTTGTTCCAGTGCCTGACCACTCAATCCACAACTGCCCACAGAATCTACCCCTAACTCATACTTTTTTTGTTTTCTTCTACGGTCACAAGTTTTTTTTCCAATTCTAATACTTTGCTGCTTGCAATACAGAGTGAGAGCTCTTTTCTCTTGAGCTTGATTAGCACTACTGAATTCCAGTTGTTCCATCTCCAACATGCAGTTGTGGAATTTGTGGAATTCAAGAATTTTGAATGGCCCCATGTTATAGCCTTGGGAACCAACCCACACTTCAGGGCAGGGAGTCCTGGACACCCAGCAGCACTGGTCCTGAGACTTGTGTTTTACCCAGTCCTGGTGTAACAAGATGCAAAAGTGAATTAAATAGTTTGATCTCTGACCCTTTATATCACAGTGCCAGTGGAACTCCTCTCTTGCCTCTGAATAGCAGTGATAACATTTGTAGCAGAGCAGCAAGGATTAGACAAGAGAGAACTAAGAACTAAGAACAACTACTTAGGAGATAAGAAATTAAAGCACCTAATTGCTGCAAAGAAATACACAAAAGCAAACTAAGCTCTATAAAAAAAATCCATTCTATTCCTACTGCCACAGGAGACAAGCCAAAGGCTATAGAGATGCCAAACATAAAACAAATTGTGCTCCTGAAATGAGATGAGAACTGATTCTGTGCATACACACAACAACCCAGCATTCAGATGAGTTTATGACAAAGAATCCAACACATGCAATCTTTGTCACTGCTCCTCATTTCCTGCTCCCATCTGCTCAGAACCAGCTGAAAACTGCTGCTGTGCATTAGACAACCCCTCTGCTCTGGGGCTCTCTGATTATGCCATAGAAGGTGAGTAATGAAAAGGCTGATGTTAGATCTGGTGCCAGGATTTGCTACACAAAGAATTCCAGAGTCATTGTGGCAGGACTGCAGGGGTTGGAGATAAGGGAAATGCCTAAAACAAAAGTAAGGCAGAAACCTCTGTTTTCCCAGTGTGCTACCGAGGCCGCTCCGTGCAAGGGAAGTGGTGCCAGCCTTCAGCATGAAAACCCACATGAAATCCACATTTAACCTCACCAGGAGAAATACAGAGCATCACAAGACAGAGGAATGGGCACAGTCTGCTGACTTACTCTGCTCAATATATGGAAGCTGAATTGGACTGGGATTTTAATAGCAGATGCAACTCACCACAAATACTAGTTACATTGTTTATTAAAGTGAAAGACCTCCATATTATCTCTTCTCCAAGTGCAGAAAGGATATGGATGAAGGTATCCTATCAGTTTCTTTTAACTCTTTGGGATGACCCACACTTTGTAGAATTTCTGGATATTGCAGCCAGGTCTCCCTGTTACGTACATGGAGCTAAATAAAACCCAGTTCTCTATAAGTTAAACTGGCACCAAAAACTTTTAACTGGGTACAAAAAGTTGTCAGTCACAATTGGAACTAAATTCAAGTACACCATTTCCTCTCAACATTGTCACAACCTACTTCTGTCTCCTAGAGTTTATGCTCTTGCCAACTGATTAATCTTTTATTACCCAATTTGGCATTATGAAAGTCAACTATTCCATATATAATGACAGGAAACTCAAACTCAGAGTTTAAATAATGAATAACAGCTTACATTCTCTAAATAGATGTTTTCAAGCCCTTTATTTTTCATTTCTTTAGTAATTTTTGATCCATGCAATGTGGCAGTTTTCCAGCAGGACATAAGCAAAGCAATTATTTCACCCAGTAAAAGGTAACATCTTTTGTGACACAGAGGTCACACACCATTACCACCACTGCTTTCTATGGTCATAAAATCATAAATATTTTGTTTCATCAAGGAACAGGTCAGGCTAAAGACGGAGAAGTTGGCAGCAATGGGACTAAGCTGCAATAGGATAAGTTCTACACAGTTGTGCTGGAGTGTTCTCACTAGAAGAGGGATTAATCAACCTCACTGGGTAACCAGGAGACAACAAAAACGTGAATGACAATTCCACAGCAAAGATAATGAAAACTAAATAGTAAGAAAATGGATGGAGAATAGCTGGGCTAATTAAAATTACGTGATATTTAACCAATCACAAAATATTCTCACAGCTCTCGTCTGCAAGAACATGTACCAGCCCTGAAGGTGATCCTGCTGGAATCCTTCCAAGAGATTCCTTAAGCACAAACCTGTTTATAGTAATGAGGGTCCGCAAAGTTTACTAAAACATTCTGTGCAGATGGCCTTTATCAATACCCTGACACCTGCATGTGGCAATGGCACATTAATATCCCAGGAAGATTGATTATTAATGGGTTCTGCACCTCTCCCCACATCTGGCTCCATTTCTCCAGGTGGTACAAAAACCCCTGTAGTGCTCTCCAACACTTCTGTGTCAGGAAAACAATTCCCAGGCCAGATGTTCTCCTGCACCGTTTTCCTCACTACAAGGTTATGAGTAGCAAAATATTAATATGAAATACTCTACTTTCTAAAATATTATAATTTTGTTGCAATACTTTAGAAAACAAGAGTTGGCTAAGTATTTTTGGGGCTGTTACTTTTTTATTATTAAACTTTTAACTGCAGGAATTATGAATGCCATCATACCCCTCCTAGCACTGCTCCAGACAGGCCACTAGCTTTAAAACATTTCCAACACTGCAAGAAGGATGCAAGAGGGAATCTCTCAAAATGAGAGTTTTAAGGGTTAAGGCAGAAAATATCAAAATACCCAACCCATTCTAGGAGAAACATTTACACATTCTCAGCATTGAAGAGGAACAATAAAATTTTATAAGGTTGCAATAAAACAAGGCCAGTAGCTAATACTAAAAGCTGGCATTTTACCAAGTGCCAAAAGCAGATCAATAAATAACCACCTTAAACTAAAGAAAAAAGGCTGAGTGATGTGTGGCAGCCAGGGGAAGGACAGCAGAGAGGGTACGGTGGTGATGTGCTGGGGAAAAGGAGGGTTTCTCTACACCCAGGACAAGCATTTTCCTTTGCTGTCACTGGGATGACAATGACATCCCCACCTTGCCTCCTGAGAAAGGCCACCCTGGGAAGGTGGGAAGCTCCCAGCTGCTGGAGGCTGGGAGGGTGTTTGGAGGACACAGCTGGAGGTGCCCAGCTCTGAACTCCTCAGGCATCCACTGCAGGAGCTGCTGCCGTGGGGAACAGGGGAACTCCCACCTCATCCAGCTCAGACCACGAGCACTCCAAAGGCAGGGGAGCATGGAAGGGCATTTAGCAGGATGGGATAAACACAACTGGGAAAAAACTGTTCCAAGTCAACCTTAATCTTCACAAATGAGGCAAAAAGAGCAACAGCTTCCTATGTCTGAGAGCACAGAATTTACAGAGGACAGAAGAAAGCTGGAAAATCTGCTCTAGAATAGGCCATCCTAGAAGACACATACATGGGAATTCTAATTTAAGGAAGCAGTTTTGAAGGATTTCTGATGCACAGGATGATCCCTAAGCTCACACAGCAGCAGGGAAACAGACTTTGGCAACCTGGTCTAGTAGAAGGTGCCCCTGCCCATAGCAGGCAGTTGGAACAAGATTGCCTTTAAGATCCCTTCCAAGCCAAACCACTCTGGGATTCACTTCCCAGGCTTTTAGCCAGCAGACTTCCAAAGCATACAGCTAAAAACCAAACCCCAAAACAGCCATCAGCACAGTGCAAGGGAATGTCTGTAGTGTTCAAAATGAGGTCCCTCAGCCAAGCACTGACAAACATTCCAAGACTCAACACTCCAAAAGATCTTGACACAAATCGGCCAACAGGAGGTGAATGGACCAGGAAGAGCTTTGTGTTGATGGACCAGGTAAGAGGCTGAGCACCAAACCTGCTCTGTTAGCCAGCATTTGAATGTTAAAATACAGGGTGTAAAACACTGGAAATTATGCTTTGAATGTTAATTTCTATTTTATTATTATTATTACTTGTTAATTAGAAAGTAAAGTGTTTTCATTCCGCAATTCCACTGTCCCAGAAGTAGGAGCATCCCAAACCAAGCCTGAGACACTGAAAGCTCAGTGTGGAACTGCACTGTTTATCACACAGTGAGGATCAGGAGTGCTTCTAGAAGGATCAAAGCCATTTGGCCCAGCATGGGAGGATCCCTTCACTTTCCTGCACTCCCTGCCAGGCTGACTAATTAGTTTTTTGAATGACCCAAGTGTTTTTGTCACATCTACCTAAACTATTCTACACTTTTTAATTATCTGGAACGAAATAAAACAAAACTCAAGTGAATTACCCTGAAATACACAGTGAAAACAGAATAAATTTGCATACCTAGAGAATAAAGTTGTATATTGTGTAGTTTCCACAAAGTCCTTAAAAAGCTACTCACCAAAAAGGGAATAAAATGTTTACTGGACTAAGAAGTTCTTTTAAAAACATTAAAAAAAAAAAAAAAAGGGATGGATGCTAAGCAGAGAATAAAAAGACAACTTTAGTTAACAACATGGGGAAAGAAGGTTTTCAAATAATTTCTCTTTGGAAGACAAAGGAGACCAATATTGGCTCTGAACCTATTTGTGAGGTCCTGTAACAGGTCAGAAGTCAGATGTCCAGGTAACGTCCCACTTCCCACGCTAGGGAAGTTGGGACAGTCCCGAGTGTCAACTTAAGTCTCTAATTTCTAACATCACAACACAACCACAAGGCTTGGGAGACTTTAGAGGCCTCTCAATGTGACTTGAGTGTGTGACTTCAATACAAGCAAGTGAAAAAAAACCCATCAGCATGTGTCAGAGAGAGGAAGGTCAATATTGCAAGATTCATCAGCAAATAGACTCAGAATTGGAACTTTTTGTAAAAGTGGTCTTAAAGTAGTTTAATCTTGAGTCTTTCTCTTAAAAACATAAAGTAAATACAAAGCCCAGATACAAACCCCAATAATGAACAGCTGACCAGGCTGAGCAGGAGGGCAGAAGCAAAGCAGGAATGAAATCAGATTTTCCCTACACACTGTCAGCATCACACTAATAACCTGTCCTCACCAGAAAGTCAAATATCCTTTGCTGAAGCCCTCACAAAACTTAAGAAGTTTGACTCGGGCTGTAACAGCACAAAGCAGAATGAGAAGCTGACCTGACCATGACCGTGGCAGCTGCACCACCACTGGGCAAACCAGATTTTAGTCCGTGTACATTGTGACAGCAAAGAAACCAACAGGAAAAGCTCATAGAGGTTACTTTTCATTAAAAAAAAGCCCCCAAAAGCCCACGCCAAGGGGCAGGTGGGGCAGGAAGGGCCTCCCGTGACACAGCGCAGTAAGAAAAGGACATTATAGAGATGGAACTCAAACCACCAACTTTAATTTCATTGCTTTGTGGGTTTTAGTTTAAGGCCCAATGTTATCTTAATGTGCTTCCTGGCTCCCATAATTAAATTCACTAATCCCCAGTCTTAAGGCATCAGCAAGTTAAGCTAATTTAAAGTTAGTACCTGAGCCTACATCCGTTGGTTGATTTTTTTTCCCTTTAGCAAAGAAACGAAATTATCGAACCCTTTCCAGGCCAAGGAGGTATTTTTGTCTGTGCAATTTTAATGGCTCCTTCTCCACAGTCCTCATTCTGTACTTGAAGGGTTACAAAGAAAGCTTAGTATATTCATTCCTGAAGATTGAGATATGTCTGGATATTTAACCAAGCACAGAAAATATCTCACAATATCCCCACTGCACAGCTGCTTGATACTCTTGAGTATTTGATACTCAGCTATCAGTATTCAATAGTGAGTATTTGCAAACTCACCTGTTTCATCTCATTTCTTTGTTTAGGGGAGGGGGAGTTCCTGAAGGCAACATCTGAAAAATCAGTGGGTCAGTCACACCTTCCAACACCGTGACCCTGACAGAGCTCACAAGCAAAGCAGGATCAGTTCCCCATCAATCTGCACACTGCAGACAAACACAATTACCAGATAAAAATCTCCCGGAAACATGACTAGCTGAAAAAATAAATTTACCTTGCTATCTGCAAAGAAATCACCCAAGTTGCTCCATCACTTCAAAATTATGTACATGGGTCATCTTTTTAATTACACAGAGAACATTTCTCAGGTATTTCCAACTATCCAATCTTCCTCAGGCCTTTTCCATCAGCAGCATTAACCATCCTAAGGCCCAGTTTTACCTTTGGCAATTGTTTGTGCTCGATTTTAAATTCCTTTTTGCAGTTCCAATTATCCCAGTATCATTTGCTTCCTGTCCCAAACCACGGCATCATTCCACGTGATTTCCAGAGCCACCAGCTTTTAAGCAATGTCCCACTTCCCACATGGATTTCTCCTTGTTAGATGCCACAGTTATCCTTGTCCTGTTCTTTCCCAGATGCTCCTCAACTAATGCAAATCCAGTATCTATTCAAACGAGAGTTACCAGCAATAAATAACATCAAAATATCTATAATGGAACACCTGCAATGGCATTCCAAGAGGAATGTTGAATGAATGTTGAAGAGGATCAGCAGATCTGGATGAAAAGAAAGACACTCTCCCCATTCATCCTTGCTGGAACAGCTCTGGCTCCAGACCACACCCTCCTGCTGGTTTTTGTTAGTGCCAAACCCACAGCTAACGGACGTGTCTAGATGAACCCAATGTGATGGATTACAAATTTACTCACAAACAGCAGTGTATATATATATATTACAATCAGACATTCAGTTTGATTGCTATCTTAATTAACATCTTATCTGAGCAGAACCAAGTATGCAGCGCTAACTCCAGAGCTCTGCTCCCGCTCCCCTGGAGGAGTGAGAACATCACTTTGGTGAGGGCAGGAGCTCTCCTTCCTTGCTCCACCAGCACGTTCCTTCTCCAGAGAGGGGAATAAGCCACAGGCAGGATCTAAAAGCAGGAGCCAATTTTTCCCTGCCACAGCAAACAGGAACTCAGGGCTGTGCGCACACAGTGCTCATCCATCACTCGAAAGGATGGCTCTGCTTGTTAAACTTGGGCTCAGCCCACCACTTTCTCCTTTTTTTCTTTAACATTAATTAAGCTTTAAAAAAGGCAGTTAGGATAAGAAATTGCAGAAAAATTATGGCCATTTTATTGTTTGTTCCCTAATTGCACACATAATGAGGCAAATTTAAAGTCGTGCACCTCAGAAGTTGCATTTTAATGACGCTCTTACTGTGGTCTGAGTGCTAATGCCCTCGTTTATATCACCAATTGCTGCTCCAGTGACTGCTGAAAACATGTCTTGTTAAGAAATGCTTAAAAGGCATAATTATATATTGTTCCTATTCAGGTTACAGTTAAAGAAGCCAAGAATTTAGTTTATGAAAATATTGTGTATTACAGTGTGCTGGTTATAGTCTCTTAGTGCTGTACAAGGCACAGTCTTGGCAAAACCCCTTGTGAACAAAAGCTATTATGTTTTCTATTTAAATAACAAGTGCTAATTCAACAAAAAGGGACGCTTGGCTGTTCTTCCAACTTGAGATGCATCTGTCTGTCCTTAACAGATGAAACGCCAGCAGCACTTCTGCCTGTTCTCCAAGCAGGAAGAGCACAGAGATGAATTCAAAACCATTTCAAAGCTAGAATTTAATTACAGCTCTGTCTGCATTTGTAGCTTGGTTTCCACCAGCTGCCAACAGGAACAGGTTCCCAAACTCACTCTCAGGTTGCCTCCAGACCAGGCTGGATGAGGCCTTGAGCAACCTGGGCTAGTGGAAGGTGTCCCTGCCCATGGCATGGCGTGGCACTGGATGAGCTTTAATGTTTCCTCCAACACTCAGCATTCCATGATTAACTCTATGATTCTGGAGTTCTCTTTACATCGTAGAGCACTTCTTTCCCACCCCAGAAAGAGGGATATCCCCTTCCTCTGCATTAGTACAGACAGGGATGTCTGGAAAAGCAGCACAGGACTTGCACATTCCCCCTGAAACAAACACAGGGGCTCTGAAGACAAATAACCGGATTCTGAATTCTGCTCTCAGCAGTGAGAAACCCTTACTTAATGACAGATTTATTAACATAACAAGTGACAGTAGAAAAAAATTCATGCTTGCAATTAAAAATGATGAATAAAATATTCTTTCTTGTGTGAAAACTTCTTAAAGAGTCACAAGTCTTTTTTTTTTATTCTTTTCTATCTAACTACTTCTGCTGTGCTGGACAAATATACATTTAACCTAATAAAAATCTATGGAAACTACTCCTATGAAATATTCCCAGAAGCCCTGAAACATTTATAACTAGAGAGAGACTGTAAAAAAACAATAAAGAACCATTAATTGTAGTGGGATATCATCCCTAAAACTGCATCCTGAGCTATTTCCTCAGGCCCCAAGGAACCCCTCCTTTGCTCAGGCAGGCACAGATCCTTTCAGAGACCCTGAAATTCTTGGCATTTTGCGTTCACAGTCTAAAGCTGCCTGCAAGGTATTTCTGCTAAGGATGTTCGGTTGCTGCAAGGAAATGAGAGGCCAGTGTTTAATCTGAGTGTTCTAACGAGTTCCTTCTGTGAGTTCAGCTCCTGCCCCATCCCTGACCACCCCAGAAGGTCATGGACCATGCTCAGCTAACAAGGCTGAGAGCTCCAAGCAGGAAACAGTAAAATCATAAACAATAATTTACCTCTCCTTCATGCTAAACTTCAGTGAGTTATAATTTGGCTTTCTCAATACAAGGTCTCAGCAGGAGACAGCTAATGACTTTTTCCACCTTAAAATAAGCTGTTCCACACTGTGCTCACTTAGCTTTGTGTGGGAAGCCTGAAGTCAGGTAAAATAAGCCTCTTATGCCACAAAAGAGAAAAAAAAAAAAGAATATTTCAAAACTAAAATTAGTCATATGGCTTAATATCCAATTTTTAGCATGTACCATCAGGATTTTTTTCTCTGCTTAGCCTGCACTGGGAGCGTGTCTCCATGAAGTGGGAATAGTCAAATTTAGCCCTAAGCAAGCAAGGAAAACTATTTTAATAAGGAACCAGAATACAAAATGCGACAGCTCGCTGTGATTGTACACAAAATCCATCACTCTGGAGAACACTGCCTTTGCTTTTCCACTGCTTCAGTCTCCTTCACTTAACGCCAAATTTCCCCAATTCCAAATTTAATTCTATGTATGTACAGAGCTACACTGCTTCAGAGCAGGGGTCCAGTAAATCTGAAAATATTACAGGATTAACTATCAACTTTTTATTATAGAAAAAAAGACTGGATTACTCACAAAGACTGGACACAACTTCAGCTAATTTTTTTTTTCATTTTCTAATTCTTTCCATTTTCTAATTCTTTTAAACATGAAAAAGAGTGAAAAAGAAAAGGAGAATTTATAGCAACAAACTAGAACTGGATGATAGAATTCAGTGGCTGAAGTGGTCAAGAACAAAAAAATAACAGATTTTTTTTTTTTTTTAGCTAAACCAAAACATATTTTAGTAACAAACATTAAGAAAAGAAAGCTATATAAAGACAACAGAAGGACCAAGGGACATTGCTGATAACCAAGAGTCTTCACACTCCTGTTCAACACACTGCTGAAAACCCAAGGACAAACCCTGAAAGCCAGAAAACACATCTTTGTGTAGCAGAATGAAGCCTTGCTCTCGAAGGAGATTTAAGTGTTCAAGGACAAACCTTAGACAGATTTCACACGTTGAGCCAGAGTTACTTAAAGGGAACTGTGGTGATTTTCTAGCCCTGTGCACACTTTGCCTGCCAGCCCCACGCTGAAGCAGTGATTGCCTCCTCCTCTGGCACTTGCACTGCTGCTGCATCACTGGCATGAGAGTCAACTCCAGAGCATCCCTGCCTGCTCAGCATTCCCAGCTCGGGATGGGAGCCTCCCCCGCATGCCAGTGCCTCGTCTGGGGAGCTTCATGCCAACAAAACCCAGTGGGAATTAACAGAAGCTCTGAGCTCACTTCAGAGCTCTCAGATGTGGCATCGCGTAGAATTCATTACAGAATCCCAGGGCAGCTTGGGTTGGAAGAGACCTTAAAGTCCATCCCATCCCACCCCTGCCGTGGGCAGGGACACCTTCCACTGTCCCAGGCTGCTCCAAACCCCGTCCAGCCTGGCCTTGGGCACTGCCAGGGATGCTGGGGCAGCCACAGCTTCTCTGGGCACCCTGTGCCAGGGCCTCCCCACCCTCACAGGGAACTATTCCTTCTCAATATCCCATCTAAACCTTCTGCCTTTCAGCTATGAATTCCCACAGCTCCAAACAAAAGTGGCTAAAACTTACTGAGACAGAGGTACGGGTCTATTAATAGCACCAAAATCCTTCTGTCAACCAGGCTGTTCATTACAGTGTCAGAAAACATTTAGCCTGCCACACTCAAACGAGGTGTTTTATTCCAGGTGGAAAGCTAAAAATAACTTCTCACACTTTAACACACAGTTTTTCACAATATTCCCATTTCCAGGGCCAGGAGGTGACAGCAGACAGCAGCGCTGCTGATTTTGCAATGGTTACACAGTGCAGGCATCAGTGCAGTGACCCAGGTAAGGAGCTGTGATTCCATGTGTGACTGCCCAGCTCCGCTGCTCTGACACCCCTTTGTGCACCAGTTACATGGAAACGTCTGTTTCTGTGTAGAACTTTGGGAGAACCAGTTCACTGCTCAGATCTCTGCTATAGCCTCGTACCCTTGGCTGTCAGCAGGGTGGCACCAGGGACAGCACTGCCCCAGGTCAGAGACGCAACACCCACCACGGTCAGCATGGCACTGCCATCTTTCCCTGCCCACGGACTGGGAAAGGGCATGGCCACAGCACAGCCAGGGCCACCAGGTAATTCATTCCCTGAGTGTGTGAGGTCTGGCCCCGAGTTGAGGACTGAGCCCCGCACAATGTGTGTCTGAGGTGAAGGAGAAAGCTGGAAGGAACAGGAGCAGCTGGGACATGTTTTGCTCCTGCAAAGTGCACAGTTTCCTTTAATAGAAGCAAATCTCTCATTTTGTGTTCTTCCAGCACAGCTGAAAATACTTGGACTGGTTTGGCCGCTTCAAATACTTTGTGCTCAGATAAGAAAACCTTTCTGGAGATGTCTCCATAGGTCAGTGACACTGCAGCAGGTGTGACCATGTCTGTCTACAGCACAAATAAACACACACTTGATGAGTGCAGGACAGGAGCATTTACACCAGAAATCCAGAGCTGCTCATCCCCTGAAATGGTGGGAAGCAGTTTACCCTCTGCCCACAAACACAAACATCATTTAAAAATAACTTAAAGTTGTCAACTCATTCTGACAGAAAATACACTTTGAAATGAACATCATCTCACCCAAAGACATTTTCGAAGTATCATCAGCAGGTCTTAAAATGAACACCTTGGAACTGACAGAGCAAGTAAGGGAAGAAGCTGATCAAGCCACAAGTACAGTGGCCAGCACAAATCCAAAAATTGATCTGTCTGAATCATGGAAACCACCCTCAAATCAAATTCAGACTTTTATTCTTACCTTCTCTTTCCCATCTATTAGCAAGTTACTAATCCATCTTACACTACAAATAAAAGGCTTTTTTTTTTTGAAGGGACCTTGCTGAAAGTGCTCTGAAAAAATTAATGTACATATATTGACTAGACCACTCTTATCCATACATCCATTAACTCCTTCAGACAAACCTGATTTGCCAAGCATGAATCCTTTGGAAAGTTTTAGTTTCCTACTAGTTCATGTTCATATATGTGTCTAATAATCTTTATTCTCTCTCAGTGAGCTGGTACAGAAGCCACACCTGTGGTACCCACATCACCTCTCCTGCTCCTTCCCACAAAGAACATCCTTTTTGTCTCCATAACACTGAGGCTGATTTAAGTGACAGGCTACTCCACAGTTAATGGCCCACATTTAAGTTCCTTTTTCACCAAGGATGCTGCCATCTGTTCCTGTCATTGGGTTCCTTTATTGACTGTTTTGACCATCTCCTCCTGACACATCAATTTGTGACAGTTCCTGAGACTATTCCCACAGGAAAAAGAGCTGAGAGAGAGCCTCCCCAAGCTTCCCTACACTGTGTGCCAAGGCAAATCCTGCATTCACTCTTCTACTGTCACATTCCTTCCCTTGAATGTGACTGGGATGATCGTTTGGTACTCTACCATCCATTAGCTATTAACTCAAAACAGGAGTGCCAGGCTGGTAAACCCTCGTTTTCAGAGTGTTTGCTTTGCTTTTTTTCATTAAGACTGTCAATCCCCCAGAGTTTTTTCAGCTTTTCTTGTGGTTTTAAGTTTAAATTAATCAGAACATGTGCTCTTTACATTTCCCTTGTATTCTCTTTCCCTTCATTTTCTAATGATGCTGTTGGTGTCCCTTCCAAATCATTGTGCTTGAAAGCATTATACTCTCAGTTGTTCCTTTAAAACTGTGTCCAAACAGCCTCTTAGGTGTTTTTTGAAGTTAAATGCTCTACTGTGCCAGATTTATTGCTTCTCCCAGGAGGTCAAATTTGAATAAAATGATGACAAACCTCATAGCAGTATCTTGAATCAAGTCCTGTTCACTATGAAGGATTAAGCAAGATTTGCTTTGCCTTTTCAGATGAGGTTATTTATTTTGCTGCAAATACCAGAAGTTTGTAAGATTTTAAATCTTATCTTCAGCCCCAAACCCAGCCAATATACCTGTAATTGCAGTCTAATTTCTGCTTTGGCAACTTTTCTAATATCTTAGCCTTTCATGGACACTACCAGTACATCATGACAAAAGCTTCTGTCATTGTCTCATGATTTATAATCATTCTACACAGCTTTTTTTAATTCATAAAATTTCACAGCTTCTTTTGATGCAATTTAATAATTTATCCTATTTGACTTAGAACTGTCTTGAATGAACATATATATCTATATATCACAATTCCTCCATAGTATGTTCTGCTCTACCAATTCTATGCAATTTTGACTCTAGAAGGACATCTAAAGTAACTTCACTTTTAATTTGGAGAATAAATAGAAGTATACAATGTTTGCCTAAGCAGGAATTTCATGATATGCAATAATTTAATTCGCAGTTATGCACACAACAGTTCAGCCCTGAAAATTCACACAGGTCAGGGCACTCCACTTACACAGCCCCCAGGCACAGCTTCCAGACCTGGCTGTCACAAGGGAATAACCAGCATCTCTCTGCCCTACAAGACAACAGAAAAAATGAAAGGCCCTTTCCTGACATTTTTTTTAAATAATCACAGTTTTTATCAACCCCCACAGCTTCAGATGTTGGGATCCATCAAGCTCCTGGTTACAGTGACACATCCAGACAAAACTGGGGACAAGTCTCTTCCTCCCTTGCAGCTTACAAGTACTCAGTTGTTAAATCACACCAAGCTCCCTTGATTACACACATGAATACAAGGACCATGGATAGTTTGAGACTATTTGGTATCTGCTGATGATAAAAACTGCTGTTAAAACCAACGTGGTGTTCTGAAATTCAGCCTATGAAGGTGCCACCTGCCCTGGGAGCAGGATACCAGGCACACCGGTGTTCCCAGCCCAGGGAACAAGCCCTGCCAGTTCTGGAGCCTCAGCTCCAGTGGGGAGCTGTTAACCTGGATGTCTACAGCCAACTTCCAGCCAATTACAGCCACAGAATTTCAAATGCACTTGAGCAACCTCATTAACTCCACAGCCAGAAATACGCTGCTGTAACTCTCAGCAGCACGAGGGTGCAAGTGTCTGTCAGGTGTAAAACTCCTCCAGACACTAAAATAAAATATTTCCTCAGCTGAAGTTTCTTTATATCCTCTGGGTCATTCTCTCAGAGTTAACAGTGTCCCGTAAATCTGATTTAACTACAGCGCATAAATCTAACGTTTCAGTGACAAAAGCTTATGTAAACTGATCTCCATTCCCCCACTGCGGGCTGGGGCTAAATGAGGCACAGATTTAGGGTTTCAGACGAACTGAGAATACTTACAGGCTCTTCTAAATAAAGTCTGGGATTTAAAAAACTGTTGTTGCTTTCCCTCAGGCTGCCATATTTCTGTCTCAGCACAGAAATACTCAGCCATGCTCTGTGCTCCTGCAAACACCCCCCACACCTCCACAGGCAGTGGATTTACGGCCCCTGCAGCTCTGCCTGCTGGGCTTCCCGCACACAAACAGCTTCTCCAGGGGACAAGACATCAAGAGAAACCTTCAGGGGCATCTTGTTCCTTACAGGACGTGACTTCTGAGCTCAGGTCAGATGGAGAACAAGGTTATTTTGGTTTGCCAAATGTTTTAAAACCTAAATCAAATGACTGCAGATTTTGAAAGGCACTTTGTGTTCCACTGGAATTCTTGTTTGAAGAATTCTTCTGTCAAAAAACCATTTTGTCCAGAGGCACCTTTTAACCACATTCCTATGAAATCCAGAAAACCTGGCTCTGCAGGGAAGTGGTGGCGTCACCATTCCTGGAAGTGTTCAAAAATCAAGTACATGTGGAACATCCCTATATGGTTGATTTGACACAGTGGTATTGGGTCAAAGACTGGACTTGATCATCTTGCAGGTCTTTCCTTGATGATTCTGTGATTCTCTGATCTAGGTCCCCACATAAAAGCCTCAAAGACACCACCCAGGGCAATTCCCTCTCTTTGGCCTCCTCAGCACAGCTGTGAGAGGAGAACCTTTCACCTGTGGCAGCTGGGACACGGCTCTTGGGTCCCATCTCAGCCAGGGCTGTGGCCCTGCCACACCTCATCGGGTCCGAGCACAGCAGCGCTCGGCTCCCTTGCCCCCCGTCTCTCCCCAGCCCAGCCCCGCCCCAGCCCCAGCCGCAGTTCAAAGCCCCGCAGGCTCAGCCCGTGGGTCTGTGCCACCCCTGCAGCTCCGGGCAGCACTGACACACCCCAGTGCTCGCTCTGGTTTGCCGGTTCCTTCTCACTTGCGATCGCTCAGCATCAAAGATGAACTCCAGAACACTTGAGAGGAATACCTTGTTCTGTATACCTTTCTCCTACTGAACCTGTTCTTTTTTGCATAAATAAATATTCAGGAGACACACAATTAGAATCCAGGCTCTCTGTCTCACTTTGTCCATCCCAGGAGTCCTCTACCCCACTGGCTATAATCACTCTTTTCCATCACTTCTCTCTCAAAGACCGAGTTCTCCCTAATAAGTAGAACAACTTCAGTAGAAAAGGTTGAGAATTCGCTCTGTAGAATACTCCTTAGCACAGTGCTTAGAATATTTATTGGCTATTACAGGAAAATAAAGAATTGAGCACAAATCCCATACTAGAAGAAATTAATGATATGTATACAGGACTCTTAGCACTGAGTAAACTATTTGTACAAAGCAGTCCCAAAGATACACAGCAAAGGCACCATGAGGAGTGGAGAAGAGGGATTTGTACCCACTACAGATACAAAAATGTATCACTGATGGCCTGCTCCCTGAAACAGATTTTCCCAGAATCCTGACCATTCCCATGAGACAGAACCCCATCCCAAATTACTAAATCCAGGCAGGGAGGCGCTGCTGAGAGATGGAGCCCATTTGAACACCAAAGGATCCTCCACAGGATCCTGACTTGCCCTGAGAATTGTCACCATCACTCCCCCTAGCAAAGGGATCTCCGCTGTGGGGTTCTGGCTGTAGGGAAGGAGCTCACAGAGATCCAGCCCCACCTCCCCACACACACTTTTCTAGGAGCTTCTCTCATTCAGTGGAGGCAATTAAAGCTGCTATCAAAGCTACCAGTGACATATTTTAATCACCTAAAAGGGAATTATTAAGAACTAATAATAATATCTGAAGGAGCTTCCAGGCAAACAGTACATCACTGAACAACCCATCCCCTAAAACCTTTAGTAGCTCCCAGAACACCGCACCTACCACTGATGAAGTTTGCTGTCATCCACCACACTGTCTTGGAGATTTTTGTACTCCCTCCATTTCACTGTTTCAGTATCTTAGTAGATGGATAAATTGATTTATTTTTTCTACCAGTTTCTCTGAAAAATTAGTATCAGTACACAGATAAACCTGCAATTCTCTTCTGCCATCTTGGACTTCCTCTTTTCATCCACAGTCCCAGCTAAAACACTTCCAAGTCTTCCTTGGGATATTGTGCTTCTAATCTGGCAAGGACCATGTTTAGTCTGTCCTTTCTGGCATTATAATTTCAGTAAGTGGTAAAAAGAGGAGCAGCAAATACTCAGCAGTTCCCAAAACACCACTCATTTTCTGCAATGGCTTAGGTAGCCTCTTATGCTGAAAAAGCATAAAGCCATTTACATGATTTCATGATTTAAAAGCAGAGAGAAGGGGAAAAACCCAGATGTGCTCAGATTGATAACTGCTTTTTGTGGTATAGCCCTAAACTTTCCCTGCATCTGAGGGCAATAACAATTTCCAGAACTCTGTATTGGATTTTCACTGAAGTGCCTCTTGAGAAGGCTGGATTTATTAGTGAAAACATACTGAACCAGTGCTAAAAACACATGGACTTGGTTCATCCATACCAAAGAACAAGGCCAACAGTCACTGGTGTTTATTCCAAATTGGACCCCTTTTGTACAGTAAAATGAAAAGATCATGAAAACAATGATTCTGCGCAAGTACTTCGTTTGGGCTCTCTTTTCTGATTCCCAGCAGGCAGCTGGCAGCACCTCTTGGCACAGCTGCCAGGTACACACAGCACCAAGGACCAATGGAAGCAGCCAGGAGAAAAGCTGGAACAAGCTCAGCAGGTCAGAAAAGGCTGGGCAGTTCCACAGCTTCCAACCCAAACCATTCCATGATAGTCTGAGAAGCGCTGGCACAAGTCAGGTGCCCACATCTCATGACTTCATTGGCAGCTATTTTCCTGTATCTAACAGGAGTACACTTCCCCTAGGAACCCTGGTTGGAATGCAATTAGTAAATTATCCAGAGGACTTTAAAACCCAGGAAGCAGCAACCACAAAATGGAGCTGAGCCGGGAGGAGAAAGCTTTGTGTCAGACAGAAATGCAACAGTAATAAATCACAGGGTTTTCATCCTGGAGAATTGTTGTTGTGTTCTGTTATTTGCAACAAGTATCCTCAACAACTACAGCCAGAGAGTCCCTGCCTTTCATTATTGTCAAGTGTTGAGTGATAATGAGCCACATCTGATTAATCCTCCTGCCTTTGGGGATTATGGACACCAAGCACAAACCAGTCCAAGTTAGGGCACTCTGGCCTGACAAAAAACTGCTGCCCAGTCCCACTGAAAGAGATGGAAAATACAAATCTGTAATGAGCCTCTTATACCCAGAGTTTAGATTAATATTCTCCTTACCCAGTAGCAGTTAGAACACCATATACCTTAACAAAGTAAAAGGTGGCAAGGGGAGATTGCTGTGATGTTTTATTTGTTAATTGTTACAATTCAGAAGCCAAGTTCACCCCTAAGAGCACACTAGTCAGAAGGCCAGCAATCAGCTACCAGAAAGGACCTGCTTTTCACAGACACCCCTCCCCTGGCTCTGCCTTTCTTCTTGTGTGCTCAGCTGGAGCAATTAAGAGAATAATCTATAGGCAGCCTACCCCCAAAAGCCTCTCACAGCTTTCTACAGCTGTTTCCTCCTTTTTGTTGCCAGCAGACCCAAGCTCTGAAGAGATGATTCACCTCAGCAGGACTCCAAACTCTACATCTGCTCTGGGGGCATAATCTTTGCTGGGTACGTGGAAATGGTCTTTAAACTAATGGAGTCACCAGACTAAGCAAAAAATCCTCTTCTCTGAATCCACACACAAAGGGTTTATTTTCAGTTTTATTTCTAGATGGGCATTTTCAAGATTATCATCTTTTTTATCATCATAATGCTGTTTTACAACACACACTGCTCTTCTAAAAGGACCTTACTGCACTTTATAAATGCAAATCTGCATCATCTTTTTATAGATTCAGACACTTCTACAGTGGCTTGTCCAGCAACACAGAGAAAATCCCTGGAAGAAGTGGAACTGGCATTCAGTGACCATAAACTCTCCCAAACCATAATGCTGCCCCAAAAACAACACAGAGATACAGAAATGTTTTTAAAATGGATTTGAGCTTCCCATTCACCAAGAAAATAGAGTGTTCCACCTTAATTACAGCAAGTGATTGGAAAAAAGCCATGTCTGGAATTCCTGTGAAGTATGAAGGGTGTCCCTAGCCCAGGGAGAAATCCACAGCAAAACTGAGATGGAGGGAGAAAGCAGAAGGATTCCATGGGTGAGGAGGAAAGTTTCAATTTGTTGCTCCAAAAGAACTCCACTGCTTTGGAAATCATAGAGGGGTTCTTTGGTTTTTTCCCCTCTTTGTGCCTCCATGCAGGAAACACGTTAACATAGGCTGAGGAAGCGAAAAGGTAAATGATTTTTTCCTATTTATACAGAATGAGTACAGATACTTTCCTCCCAGGACATATGTGCAAGTTCTGCAACTCAGTGCTTTACTGGGAAACACCCCACTATTGCTCCAGACATTGTCCAGCGAAGCTCCTCTATATAAAAGGTATAAAGCTAGAGGAAACTCACACTGAACTTTATAGCTGATAAATACAATTTTCCCTTCTTAAGAAATAATACTTATTTTCCTGTGAAGCCCAGAGAAGTCAGAGAAATGCAGAATAAAGTAGTCATTTTCAGCACTCAATGGTTTCCTGGCTAAAAGAATTTCCTATGGATAGCAGAAACTTATCTCACAGATGCTGAACAGGCCCATTTCCACTCTCTGGAGACCAAAAATTCTCTTTTGAACTCCTGGGACTGTGAATTGTCACTCCTTCCACATTCATTACCCAGCTACCATCTGCCAGGAACTAATAAAAACAACAGTTACCTCATGCTCCTAAGATAACAAATCTCATCACCTTTGGAGAATCATTAACAACAAAGAAATGCAAGCTTAATAATCCCTCCCTTGGGATTTGGAGTGCTGGGCACGTATTATCATAAATGCAATTAATTTTTGTTGTATATTCCAGAACATGAGCTTCCATGTAAGACAGAAAAACTAAAGACTAGGAAACAAAGCCTGGGAAAGTTGTGCATTGTGCTTTGCTTCCCCAGGGAGGAGAGCATGAAACATGGTCCAAAGCTCAGACCGAAGCTTAGCTGTGCACCAGCCTTACTGAAATAATTCAATACCAAAAGGGACCCCATAACGCCAAAAAGAACATGAAAAGGACTTAGATTGTGTTTTCACTTCTGAAGCATAACAACAGAACCTACTCATCGTCACAGCATAAAAAGTGATTCTCTCAATAATGAATTTGCTGACTCCCACTCCAGTAGACACTGTTACCCACAAAGAGCTCAACAATCTGTTGTTTGAAATGCTTACAACATCTGCTTCTGTGTTTGTCATAAAAACATTGAAGTAAACAGGCAGCTACAATCAAATCAGAACAACCTGGGCTGGAGGAGCTGCCAGCCCAGCTGGGCAGGATCACCCTCCTCCACAGCCCTTCAGCAGCTCCCAAAGCTCCACTCAGCTCCTCGACATTAAACCTGCTGCCACCTTCACCCACAAAGTTGGTTTTTCCATAGAAGAGACTTTTCAACCCAAACACTGACATAACAGCAATGGATCACGAGGAGAAACAAACCTTCAATCCCAAATTCTGGATGAAATCCACCCAGGTCCAATCCCATAGTGCATCGAGGGCAAGCAGAGCAAAATAGTTTCAACAAATTCCACATTCTGTAGTGCTAAGGTTATAACCTTTTCCCACAAATCTCACTTCTGTTATGGTCTCTGAACTACCTTTTAATAAAATCAACTGATTAAACTGAGGTGGGTGGAAATCATATAAACTTTGAAGGTTTAAACCCTAAAGAAACACTGTTGCTCTACCCATAGACCCAAAAGCTACTTGGTTGTTCTCATTCTTGCTGACAGAATTACTTAAAGGTAGTCAGTACATAGTCCTCATCAAATCAAACTCTACCCTTTGCTTAGTTCATTTTCAGGATTTGAGGCCTTGCTTGCAGCCCAGAGTGAAGGAAGTCCCAGGGAGTGACCATTCCAAGCTGACAGCCCCTTGTGCCAGGGCTCTGCACCCACTCTCAGTTGCTCTGCTCTCTGCAGTCAGCTCTCTCTGCCAAATGTACTTCTCGGGACCAGAATGGCCTCATTTACTGCTCTGTGCTGGCTATTTCTGTTCATAGCACAGAGCTTAATTAGGCTCTTGCAACTAAAATTACTTTGGACTAATTTGTATTAGAGAATGCTTTATTGAAGGCTTAAAAAAAGTTATGTATGTTCTCTAACGCCACATCTCAGCTACTTGTCCCTTGCTTCGTATCAGCTGTTTCAGGGAAATCTTCATTGCAAAACCATTTTTGCCCTGCAAGTTCCATATTTGTTTTTGTCACATCCAGAAAGCTCAGGTCCAAACTATCAACAAGCTGATAGATCCTTTCCAAATAATTTAAATCATGCACTCATTAATGTTGGGAAAAGCCTCCAAGATCAAGTCCAATGTTTGACTGAATCCCACCAGGTGCACTAAACAACATCACAAAGTGCCACATTCACTTGGTTTTGGAATAAACATTAGTGAAATAATACCCACAGCATTTTTCATGCAGATGTTATGTGACTTCTCCCCTTTATCCCCTGAAGTCCCACAGCTGCCCCACTCTGGCTCTGTAGTCTTTCCTAGCCTGAATTTGCTTTCCAGGTCTCCTACAAATTCCCACCGGAGGAAATCCTGGTTTTCCTAGGGTTCTGTCACTTCCTCACCTTTCAGGCTCTGGCATCACTCAGCCGTTACATGAAAGGCCTGGAAAAGCTGCCCACAGTGATGCCCATTCCAAGCCCCCAGTGCTTTGTGTTTCCCCCTGTACAGCTCCAGCAGCACCATCAGCAGTCAGAGCTCACTGTGTTTGTTATTCCCATGTGTCTCATCCCACTGGAGCTGCAGGATGAGCCATCTCCCTCTGCAGGAAAAGGCTGCCCACATACCCCAGTCTGAGAATGTAATCAGCTACTGGGCCATGGACTGATGAGGACCTACCTAAACATTTGAGATTAAATTCAGTATTTTTGTTCATGTTCAGGAAGGCCTCAGCTCCCTGGAGTTCCCTGCACACCTTCAGCACAACAGCAGGTCAAGTGTCTCATCCCACAGCAAATGTTTGTCCTTTATGACACCAAGCAGAATGTGAATTCTGATCTATAAAATCTTTAATTTCTACTCAGTGAAAAATCTAAAGCAGATGGGAAGCAGGAAGGAGAGTTAGAGAAACTCATTATTACAGAATATGAATTATTACCCACAAGTCTCTTAGGTCACCTCTGCTCTTGAACACACAGACTCCTTGCACAAGGCTTATTAAAATACAGACTATCTGACAGAATGGGGCTAGTTCTTACCTAGGCTGAACCAGATCCAGGCATCCTTCTCAAGCACTTAAATCAAACTCATACCAAAAAGCGCATTAGCAAAGCACTAAAATTAAGCAAAGTATCTCAGAGTCCAGGTTTTGGCCCATCATCCCCTTTCTGCTGTTTTGGCTGCTAAACATGGCAAAAATACCAATGTGCACAGGATCACAGCTGGCAGTTATTGTCCCTCAGCCCATGTCTCACAGAGCTGATGTTGCACCGGCTGCCTGGGCTGCTCCTGCCCTGGCAGTGAAGCTGCCGTTCCCAGGGCCACCTCCACCATGACCAAATCCATGGGACACAGGCACTTGCCCAGAGAAAAGGCAATGCTTGCTGCTTTGTGTGCTACAGTGATCCCTGACAAAGAGAGACCAGGAAAAATAGGAATTAGGATTTTCTCAGGCACTCCCAGCAGTTGCTCAGCAAAAAATATCAAGTGTGCTCCTGTTCCATGGCATTGAGGCCAGGCTGGTCAGGGCTCGGAGCAGCCTGGTCTGTCGAAGGTGCCCCTGCTCACAGCAGGGGGGTGGAGCAAGGTAACCTTTAAGGTGCCTTCCAACCCAAACCACACTATGATTATCTGACATAAATTTACTTTTTTTTCAACTAAAACATCTTTAGCATATCAGATTTGACCACTGAGTTACAAACTTTCACCTTCTTTTATTTCAGGTACATGAACTACTCTGTTCCCTATCACACACACTCCTACTGAGAAGTGTTCACTTCTTACCTCCTCCCTATCTCCAGAGCCTCTTCTTCCCCCGGGCATGTTCTTAATGGCCTTACCAACTGGCTGGTAATTAACTTTTACTCTGGTTTAGTTATTGACCGTTTGCCAGGATAGATTATGCAGAAAAACTCTTTTACCCATAGCACAGCTTTAGCCAGAGGTAAAACACGATACCTAGGAACAGATAACTTTTTTTTTTCCCCCCTTCTGGGAGAGTAAGTAATCATGGATGCACAAGAAACAATGCCTGCAGATAAAAAGAATGCCTCTAGATAATAATGTTTGTCAGAAGAGATTTGCACATTTCTTTGAACTGATATATTTATATCCTGCTAATTATTTGAGAAAAATCTCAGAGACCTTATCACAAAGACAGTCAATGCCATGGTTATATTTTTTTCCCTTCAGGTCTAGGTTTCCTTTAAATGTATCCCTCAAACTTTCAATTTGGCTTTTCACAGTTTCCAGTCATTTTAGTAACTTACACCTATGAAAACACCCCTACCCTAGAACACACCTGTACAATTTGTCAGGAAACATCTCTAGATTTGAAGTCCATTGGAATTTTTCCACAACCAGCCTAGGTCACATTTTGACTTTACTGAAAATACTTCCTTCTCTTGTTCTTACTCTGCTTTTCCAGGAAAAGCTTGGGACGCTGCTGTTACTGCTCAGCCAACACTACACAACACACCTGACACACAATAAGCTGTACAAGCAGGAACTAAACACAGGTAGGTCACCTGAGGGTCTTTTTTCTCTTACAGCCTCTGGAATGGCAATTTAGAGAATGTTCTGCTCAGCAGCTTTTCAGCTGCTGGTTTTCCCTGGCCTCATAGGGGTATAAGGGATGCAAAATATCATAGGAAGGGTTTGAAACAACACAACACCTGGACTGGAGGAACAGCCAAGCTCGAGGTCACATCCCTTCTCAGGGGAAAAGGGGAATCAAATATTGTGCAGTCACCTGCAGACCCCCCCTTTCACTGTTTGTGTCACCTCCACCTATCCCCTGGGTGTTTCCTTCAGGACACTGCAGCCAAGAGCACACTCCATGGAAAACCCCAAATGATGAGGGGGTGTGAGATGGGAGCTTTTGCTCGTACCACTTCCCAGCCTTTCCCAGAACTTGGAATTACAACAGCATTGCACTAAAACTACCCTCACTTCAGAGACAGAACAGGCTGTCAGAAATTGCAATGGTCAGATTTGAAGTAGTTCTTAAATTTATCTCATTTTTTCAGCAGATGAGCTGATGGAAGTTGATTGAACTTCAGATTACATCGAACACCCAAAGCCTGAGCAAGCTGAACTTAGATCCAACTGAGGAAAAAATCAGCTCTTCCTTAGAAGTGTCAGGAAGCGTCCAGCACTCAGTACTGAGCCATACCCATCTCACCCACTGACACCACAGGGAAATGATCCCATCTACAAAAGCAGCCCTTATTATAAGGATTTAAAAACATCCTCAACTACAGCTGCTTCTTTACCAGCAGGGCAGTGCTGGCTAACAGAATTTCAGCCTGCAAATCATGTCACAGGCAATGTCATTATGTTCTCCTGTGCCAGTGGAAGCTGACATATTTCAAAAATAATATACTTTAAATTGTTTCACACCACCAAATATGCAGAGTAAGCAGAAATTCCAGATGTCTTCATGGAAGCAGATCTACCTCACACACAGAGCAATTCCTTTTTTAAAGCTCAGTGTCTTAGTAATTCAATTCCTATTTTGTTTAAATGTTTAACAGTCTTTTGCACATTACAGTACTGAGCACTAAGCTACAAATCTTACTTGATTAAAGTAAAATTTTACTTTATTATTTCACTCAAAATTAAGTGAAACAAAACCAGTGAGTCATGGGAAGTCATTCCCAAACAAGTTTATATGAGTATATTTTAATTCCTGTAATTAAACAGCAACCCACCTGATGTCCCTTAGTGGCAGATTCTCAGCTGGTGTCAACTGTCACAATGCTCTTGATCTCAATGAGGAATATTTGGATCACCTGAGATACATTTTTTTACACAGGCAAATCACAATCAAAGGTGATTAACCAATTAAACTGGTCCAACAACTATTTTGTCATTTGTAAAGAGTCTGAGTGCTTGACAGAAAATAGGAAGGTTATATATATTGTGAAATATGCCTCTTTTCGCCATGGTGTAGCAAATATATGCAGACACTGCCAGCACAGCACAAGCTGCTACAGGAGCCTGATTGCAATGGGACAGCTCCTACTGCTTCCCTTGGGGAGTCACTGGGACCCCAGGGGATACAGGCAATCACTTGTCTCTTCTCAAAAAGTGCCTAGGATCCATTAAATAACCACACATCCAATTTGCAGCTTTTAAGTCCAAAAAGTGCCATAAATTCATGTACTCTGGCCTCCCAAAAGCCAGAGTCCATTCCATTTTACGATCTACTCCCTTAGGAAGAGCTGCATTTGTGACTGATGGCGAGGGATATTGGAACTGAACCTGCTCAAAACCACTGGGTTTGCTCTAAAGGATGTTGGAAATGCAAAAGTAACTTCTGGCTGCAGCTCCTGTGAGCAGGGCAGCTTTTATTTCCCCCTCTTTGTTATCTCCCTCTCCTGCATTAAACAATTTGTGTGCTTTGTTTATATTGTCAATAGTACTGTGTGCCAATTGTGATAGAAAAATTTATTTAGAATTTAATTATGTTTCAGAAGCCCCCGGGAAAACACTGGAAAGTGGGAGTGTGAGAAGAGGGAGAGAAAAACTGTCAGAGTAGAAAGTTTTAAGCTCTCTTCCAGTTTGTTTGTTTTTTTTTTTAATGTGAATCTTGGACATGAATTACTTATTCAAATTCCTGTACCATGTGTACATCCTTCTCAGGTGACTGGAACAAAAAAACAACCACAAGAGCATTTCATGATCCCAAGCTTGTATATTTGCTTAGATCCTGGAGTCACTTGGGGAATCAAGTACGGCCCAAGCCTGAACAGCAGCATCTTCGCTCAAAACACAAAATTACAGAGCACCATGAAAACAAAGGCACTCATCTTCTGTTTGTGATGCATTTAGTGAAAGATCCCCAGCAGCCAGGTCTCTGCTTGAGCTGGTGGCCCAGTGAAACCCAGCACAAACCAGTATGGCTGCTCTGCATTTCTACTTCCACAACACAGAGGAGGGAACAAACCTGATGGAGGGGGCAAGGGTAGGGAGAATAAATGCAACATACAGCTCAAAGCACTGCTCAACTCATTATCACAGCCATGAAAGAAAAGGTGTTTCAACCCTATCAGAAAACATCTGAAATCACACTAAGATTATGCAACAGCTACAGAAAACACAACGTTTTGAAATTACACCATGAAAGTAGAAGACAAGAGCAAACTCAGATAAAAGGCCACAGGAAAAAGTAGATCCTA